>SOPF01026787.1:17894-43534 GCA_012979155.1 Hypericum perforatum
AAATTTCAACATCATACGTCTATTCTAAAAAAATTACCAACATCCATGATAATAAAAGTATCAAGGGATAATTGCCTTCAGGCCGCTCCTCAAGTTTGCAGAAATTTATATTCAGCACCTATATTATTTTTTATTATTATTAGCCCCTCTTGTTTGCGAAAAGTGTATATTTTAGCTCCTATCGTCGAAATCCGGGGATTTCTCCGACGAAACACAACCTGAGATTACCAAAATACCCTTGCTTTAAAAAAATTGAAAAACACGCTAAATTAAAATAAAACCCATCCCATAGTTCATCCCGAGAAATGAACCCGCCCCGGTTTTATTCTCAAGGAAGAAAAAATTAGAGAGCAAATCGGAAAGGATGAACTAGCTCATCCCATAGTTCATCCCGTCCCATAGTTCATCCCATAGCTCAAGTCGAGCACACAGGCCCAATCTGTTCAATTAGCTTGGCGGGCTCCCACTCCTCCCCAACGACGAGATTTCCTCTGCCTTGTTCGAGTTCCACCTCTCAAAACCACTGTCTTCCTCGTGAAACCCACCGCCTATTGAACCCATTACGTAGACACGTCTGCCGTCCGAATTCCCGGGCGTGGTAGATCTGATGGACTTGAGGATCCGCGAGCTCGGCCACAAGTACATTCTCCACCACGTAAATTACAAGCTTGGGGCGAGCCTCCCTGAAGTAGGTTGCGACTTTCCCCATGGCGCCGACCTGAGCCAGCACGAGGACGCCGATCTGCCTCAATAGTGCCTCTGCGACACCCAAGTTCTCAGACTCTATGGCCTCCTCTTTGCTAACACTACTTCCCAAACAACTTTTTTACTGTAGTGGAGACACCAATGCGGATGGTCTTAGTGTTGCGTGTTTACCAACTCAACTTTAATGCATGATAACCCTCAAAAAAAAAAAAAACTTTAATGCATGATAGGTGGTTTACTTGTTTGGAATAATGCGATTATCTTACTATTTGTGACTATTATTTACTTGGCATTTCTACTTAGAAAGTGAAATATCGGACCTTGGCATTATTATTTACGTTGTACATAAAATCCTTAGGTGAATAGAGATTTTCCTTGTATTACTATATAAGTTAATCCATTTAAAAACCCTCTAATTATAGACCACCTGATTGATGACAGTTTTTTCAAGGTATCATTATTTTCTTTTCTAGCGCAACGTCTTTCAAGATGACTAGTGATTGGGAATTAGATTAGTGGGATTTTTTTTAAATATTTAAGGTGCAAAGTAGTGTTGTAAACATATTGAAACTCTTACACGACATCCACTATTATTCTGCATAAAACCTTCTGTAATATTTGACTTAATTCTGACATTGTAATTATATTATATTCGTGTTCATCTGTTTGTCAATCATCTGAATCCGCATTCTGTAAGTTGGTTTGTCTGATGGAGAAGTCTGTTTTTGTGACGAGTGATATGTTTAATCTTGAATTATTTATTTCGTCTGTGCTCCGCTTTGCTAGGCCTTGGCCCAGAGATCCCGAAGGATCTGTACCACCTCATCAAGAAGGTTGTTGCCATCAGGAAGCATTTGGAGAGGAACAGGAAGGATAAGGACTCCAAGTTCCGTTTATCCTACAAAACAACAGTATCTACCGCTTCGTGGCCTAGCTTTTAGACCTAACTATCATCGTACCTGCGTTGTTTATCCTCAACGACAACATTCACCTCAGGATAGGTGTACTGGATCTAGGAATGGTGATCCTAATGTATGATGCTTCTCAGGATTGGTCTTCTTTTAAAAAAGTTTTTTAGGACTAATATTTGACGTGTTGTTTTTAGTTTTTATGTTTGGATTTTTAATCTATATGATCCATGATGACATTTTGTATTTTTAGTATTAACTGGATATTAATGTATATAATGCATGATGATTTTCTCTTAATGTGTTTTATAATATTTGTAATATTGTATATGAATAGTTGGTATTTAATGTTTAAAAAAAAGAAATGATCCAGAAGATAAATAAATAGAGTAGTAAATAAATTAAATCAAATTAAATATTTAATTTAAAAAATGATTAGAATGATCCCGTAAAATGAGAATAGTGGCCATTCTATATAGCCTCAAAAATGATTTTGCGGGAATATTGAATCTAAATAAAATTTGTTGCTGCACATTTTTTGCGATGATTTTTCACGTCTCATATCTGTTTATGCAAGGATTCAATAGTTATCGCAAAAATGTTTTAGCGGTATCATTAATTCTGCCTCAATTGGTTTTTAGTGATGATTTTTTTCCGCCTTCCTTAGTTATTGCAAAAATATTTTAGCGGCGCCATTAATTTTGCCTCAATTGGTTTTAGCGTGGGAGTAATGACAGCTGCTATAACTTTTTTGCGGTGCTACTTTCGCCACTAATATGCTACCCTATTACGGTGACTTTTATCACCGCAAATACATATAGCGGCAACCCTTATGTTGCAATATAATTTGGACGGCGGAGATATTGCAGCGAATTTTTGCGACAAACTTTTTCCCCTCAAAATCACATTTGAGGGGATTTTAAGCTTTTAGCGGTATTTTTTTTTCTCTCTATATTCCATTATTCTTGTAGTGGGAGATGATACCCAGGAGGCAATTTAGAGGAGTCAAACGGTTGGCCGAGTGGCTGTGGAGGAGGAGGGCTTCGGGGGAGAGGAAGAGGGGGTCGGAGATGACAGAGACACGGCGGGACTTGATGGAGCGCAACATGGAGGCTTAGAGGAGAGAGGAGGTGTTGGAGTTGACGATGTCGATGCTGCCGGCGGCGGCGATGGAGGCGCGGGTGGAGAGGGAGACGACATCGGTGTGAGAGAGAGAAATGGAGGAGAGAGATTGGATTTTTTTATGAAAAATGATTTTAATTTTTTTTAAAAAAGAAAGAGTATTTTAGTAATCTCAAATTGTATTTTGCCAGAGAAATCGCCGGATTCCGACGATAGAGGCTAAAATATACGCTTTTTGCAAACAAGAGGGGCTACATAATAATGAAAAAAATAGAGGGGCTGAAACACAAATTTCCGCAAACCCGAGGGGCCTGAGGGCAATTATTCCTTTATGGTTTTATCTTCGATTTGAGATTACTCGTTTGTATGGATATTTTATTTGGTGTATTTTATAAAAAAATGGTATGTTTATATGTTATTTTTTATTCTATTGTGTTATTATTAGTTTATTACATAAATTATTTACCTATATACCTATATATATTTCAAAAAATAAAAGAAAAATAATCCAATTCGACCAGAAATTGCCCAATAAAGTGGGTCAATTTCCGGGTCGTTTTTAAAAACTATAGTTTTTTTCCGTTAGCTGTTTTAGTGTTTTTTGCATTTTCTAATGTTAATATTTTAAGTGACACATATTATATAAAATCATTGGTAAGGAATTTGTTTTGATAAAATTAAATTAGTCGCTTTTCGTTCATTACCATTTCTATGTAAGATATTTGTTTGAAGAAGAAATGTTGATATACAAAAATATTACCTTGGCTTTTTTATAATAAACTTCTACACCATCGACAAAATAAGTTACTCGAACCAACATCTTGTGTGTAGGCTGACAACGATTATTGCCTCGTTTTAATGATCATTCAGTTAATTCTCATTTCTTGTAAAAATATAAAAACTTTGTTTAAAAAAAATAAATCCAAAATCATTTAAAGTTGGGATTTACACTAACCGGACAAGAAAATTACTTTCCTCATAAAAGAAAATGGTAAAAACAATGTAGACAAAATTCAAAATGTGGGCATGATTGAATTTTTAACAATGACACATAATACAAATATTAATCAATTCTGGGCAACAAGCGACCTACACTTGCGATATACTACTCGACTCTTTGCCAAATATTCCTCAAAACGTGTCCTAAATTTGTAGGAACTGGCGACGTAGTAAGCGATGTCGTTGTGGCATTTCTCTCCACTGGCTATCAATTTGGCGCAACAATTATTGCTCACCACTCCCTCCCTGAATATCGAATTGAAGACTTGTTTCCCGCATTTTTGGCTACTATTCTTGTTGCAATTGCTGATGTATCTGAACAAGTCGGGTCGTGGCTTAGGCGCAGCTATTCTTGTGTGGCCTGTGATGCCAAGTGTTGGGGAGATTAGAAGTACTAATCCAATGGCGACCACGGCCATGGTTGAGAGGATATGGAGGTTAGTAATCTTGGTCATGAGGTGATCCGACAATATGTTCGAGAACGACTAATCTAGATTTCGAGAACGTGACGTGATAGGGTATTTATGCTGAGGAAAAAAGGTTTTTGTTGGTGGCAACTACATTGATTGCAAGTAGTCGGTTTCATGTTTTTTTAGCAAGTTACTATGCGTTGAAATATAACTTGTAATCTGACCAAAAAAAATATATATATATAACTTGTAGGTTTCATGAGTTCATGCTATTTGGAACCAACATGAGTTGTTACGACTAATACACAATGGATTTATTCAACACAATTAATGTTGTTATTAAGCATATCCGTTTTGGTTCTGATTATTGAAACACATGTGCCCAGAGCTGTTCCTCCTCTTATGCCCAACTCTAAATCTTTTACCATGAGAAAGTTATTGTAACTTAATGAAGAAATTTTGGGACGAGTCATTAAAAATGCATAAATATTTGTTAGGAAGATTTTATTATTTTTAAATATTCTGTAAATTCGAATGTATATTAGTAAGTTTAGTGACACCCAGATAATATAAACCAAGAAAATTAATATCACCTGCCAAAAAAATATAGATTAAAAAGAAACTACAGTTTGATATAATATCGTGTTACAATAATTAAACAGCTTATGTATATATCTAATAAAAGAAATCAAAATTTGCTATGATACATACACACATACATATTTGCTAGCTACAACGAGCACAAGCTTGCAAATTTAGAAGCAAAAAAAATGTTTCTTCTGCTTGGCTAATGAGATTAGCATCTGGCCCAGTATAGTTTGATCTGCTCCAACATCAATACTTACATTTTCCGTAGCCTGACACATCAACCAAATTGGAAAAAAAAATGATATCGATAACTAGTCAGCTAAAACAACACATAAAAATACAATAAACTTAATCAAGAGTATTGATTAAGGGGTTAGTTATAGCTTAATTAATATATTTCGAACATAGATTAGTCGGAATTTGAATACTTACTTGGATCCACGTTGGTGATAGCTCCAGTTTGCCTAAAATCACAATCATAATCATTCCTCCCGTAAGCTTGGTAGTACTTGTTCATGGCAAACGCGGCGTGAGCACGAACCGTATTAGGCAAGAAGCACTCTCCACCTGCTTTAATAGGGCCACAGTCCACTCCCAACCCGCACACATAATCAATGTTCCCCTGCAGATCATCCACGTCAGCACCTGATTTCGGAAGACACCAAACCCTGTCCGTGGACCCTTCAGGCCTCGACCTGCTCGGTGCAGCCATCGGCACCCGGGCCGGGTTGCTGGCAACCGAGTGGCGGACGATCCCTATATCATACACCATTGTCATGTCCGGGTGGAACAACCCGAAGTTTCGCTCGCATGTTGGCCCCGGCTTGAGGTCTTCGTTGAACAGCGCGAAAATGTACGTCACGAACGTCTTGTTCGGCATCAGGGGTGTCCCGTTTCCAGACGTCACGTGCCTGACGAGGTTCGTGTTGTACTGAGCCGCGCTTTGAGGGTCCACGCCTAGTTGTGATCCGTCCCCTCGCGATGGCCACCCTGTTTCGGCTATGACGATGTCCACGTCCGTGAACCCGAGGGCCTTCATCGCGGAATAGACAGCGTCGAGCTGCCCGTCCAGCATGTTCGTGTATGTTAGCTTTGTGTTTTCGTCCAACACCCCTGCATTCGGCCGGAACAGAGCGTAGTCAAGGGTGTCGGCCGAGAACCCGAAGTACGGGTAAGGGTTGATCATGAACGGCGAGTTCGTATCCCTTAGGAAAGTGAGCAACGGCTTGAGCACGCGGGTGGCGTATTCTTGACGGAACCTTCCTGTCGAAGGTGGGCTAGAAGCCGACAAAACGCCCAACGAATGAGGAGTAGACACCTTTATGTTCTGGTCCAAGGATGCATCCTTCAGGGCAGTGTAGAGGGTCTGTATTGCTGGGACAAGGCTGGCAATCAACAGGTTGTTTCCGGTGGCCAACACTTCGTTTCCGACCAGGATTCGGACAATGTTAGTGGCGGGTAGGTACGGTTGGACGTTGGATTGCAGCCACTGGTTCGAGAAGTTGAGGTCGGTCAGGTGTGGGATCTGATCGTTTGGGATGGTCACTGTGATTGCGATTTGGGAGTGAGCAAATGCTTGTAATATGTCGGGGTTAGTGTCGAAGAGCCTAACACGGTCGATGAAGGTGGATTTTGTTATGAAATGTGCTACTTCGGATGGTGGAGGGAGGTCGTCTGCAACTGTCCCGTAGTTAACTCCGATTGATGTCCCTTCAATTTCCAAAAAAAAACAATGTTTATATTATGCATGGATTTTGATAATAGCAACGAATACATACCAAGCTCAAGATTTACGTGAAAAATACACAAGATCGGAAAAAACGGTACATGCACGATATAATAGCTCAAGGCTCTTCAATAACATAATTCGGGTAAAATATCCAACAGGTAGTGATGGAGTTTGGTGTTGTGGCTCATACCTCGAGTGGTGATTGATGCAAGTAGAAATAGGAAGCAAGAGGTGAGTGTGGAAGTACGAACAAGTATGAAGCTTTCCATTTTAGAGATAGGTGACGAATTAGAGAAGGGGAGACGGGATGAAATTGATGTTGGATCAATAAGTGGAACTCAAGAGATGCTTTTCTTGGCAAGAAGGAGACGTCAATTTTTATATATATTATATTTACTATTTGAAAAGTAAATTTTATATCATGCAAAAATTTTTGCCTTAAACTTACTAAATATTTACAAAGTCTTGTGTTGTTGATTTAAAAATTATTTGGCTATAAAAACAAAACTATACTGGTTTATTAGACTAAGGAGACGTTAAAAGTTAATCCATATTCCTGTATTTTCCTTATACCTTGCTCGTTTAGATGGAACTTGGTTACTTCCTATACCTTCTTTTACTTTGCATCTTGTCTTTCTTCTTGTCTGTTTCTTTCTTCTGTCTTTGAACACACTTTCTTCTTGACTTGGAAAGCTTTTCTGGATGGAGTTTGGAGCTTTTGGTTGTTGGACTTGGCCCATCCTATTTAAAAAACTTCTAATCAAAATTAGAGTACCGTGGGAGGGTACTATGATACTAATCAAAATTTTAACTAATCAATATTGATTAAAAATGCGCATCCGGGGAATCGAACCCCGGTCAGTACCGTGGGAGGGTACTATGATACCACTACACTAGATGCGCCCTTCTTGTTTAGGGCGACAAAACAACTCTACTTATTATGTTGTATGACTCTCATGGTATTTTAGTTACAATTCCGAGTTGGAATCTTGTGGGTACGATGAATCTATACATCACTGGAAAACCATGAAACATCTTAGTACAGTGTATTAATGTCTATCATAGTTAATTTTTTAAAGTATAAACTTTTCACAATGTGATGCAGCGAAAGAGACAAGAACACCAACGGATACGTCAAATCCCGTTGATTCTAAGAATACCCGGAAAGCGACCAGAGTTTAACCAAACTCAAACAAACATTTTATTCAAGCAAAATCAATCCCCCTAAAACAATATCCTAGATATCATATTTATAAAAACTAAATAACCCTAGGAGATAGAATTCTAATAACTAAATAACCCTAAGAGATAGAATTCTAATTAAATTACTAATAATATAAAACTAACAATAAAACTAAAGATAATTACTAACAATCTTCATCCTTATCTCTATCACAATCTTCATCCTTATCTCTATCACAATGTAATTCCGAGTCACCGACATCCTTAGATTATCTCTTCCACCAGAGTTGATTGTGCTATTCGTGCAGAGCTTCTGAATGTCAATGTAGCCGATGATGGTCCCCTCGAGTAGATCAGTTCAAGAAACATAATTTTGAAGGTTCTAGTTGGTACTTACATGCATGCATGTGTCGCACGAGTAGACCTGGCCAAGAATCGAATCCGATTCGTAATTCGATTCGATTCGATTCGTTAATAATTCGATTCGATTCGTGTATAATTCGATTCGTCGAAAATTCTATTCGAATTCGTCATTGTTTGAATTCGATTCGATTCGAATTCGTCAAACCGGTAAATTGATTCGAATTCGATTCGAGTTAAATTCATATTAAATTTGTTTGAAATTCTAGAGAATTCGTAACATATATAATATATATATATATATAAAAGGCGAGAGCACCCAGGCCATGCTTTTGATGGGCGCCAAAAGGAGCAGAGAGTTTTGGTTTTGGGGATAATGGATGCTTAGGTCATCATTCATTAGTTATAATATATTATATATATATATATATATATACACACAAAATAAAAGGCAGGAGCAGGGCATAGGGAACCGGAGTCGTCCAAAATCCAAATGACAAGCGGGAGAATTTCAGAATTTAAGCAGGGGAGGGATTTGTCAAATTATAAATTAATGATGACATCATCACTTATGTAATTGGATGACATGTCATATATTTAATCTTTGTACCCAAGATGGAATTAAAGCATTAAACTCTACACTAGGACCAATTAAACAAGCACTTAATTTACTATGGGCTCGTCCAAAATTGCTAAAAGAATGGAAAAAATTTTGCAAATTAAACAACATGAAACCAAAACGTTTTTCGCAAGATGTTCAACATCGTTGGAATTCTATTTATGAATTATTAAAAGAAGCTCTTCCATACAAAGATCTTTTATGTCATTTTTTTGCATCTCATGATCAAACTAATAATATTATGTTACAACCTTACCATTGGGAACTTGTAGAAAAAGTAGACAAACTTTTAGAATGTTTTAATGATGCTACATATCTTTTATCGGGTGTTTATTATCCTACATCTTATTTACTATTTTTGGAATGTTGTAATATATCGGATGCAATAGCTAGTGCTTATCAAGATTTTGCATTGTCAACATGTATTTCGGAAATTGCTAGCAAATGGTTAAAATATTTTAGAGATATTCCTCAACTAAATTTAATTGCTACCATTTTTTGCCGAGTATTAAAATTGATGGTTTAGAAATTTATTATATGCTTATTATACAAATTTGAAGAATTTTTTGGAAGTTGGTTTTGATATAGAAAAGCATATTTTTGAAATTATAAAAAATGTAAAAAATGATATTTTTTATTTAATGAGTGAATATAGTAATAGAATTGATGCTTCTACGTCTAATGATCCAATTCCCTCTCCATCAAAAAGTGCTAAATTAAGTTTTACGGAAAAAATTATTAATGAAAAAACAAAAAAGACCCTATGAAAATCTAACCAATTCGGAATTTGATATATATATTAACACACAATTTGATATTCCATTTGTCAAACCTTCAAGTTTTGCATTATTAGAATGGTGGAAGAACCATGTAGAACAATTTTCCATTATGTCAATTATTGCAAAAGAGGTGTTTGCTAGTCCTGTTTCGACGGTTGCCGTGGAACAAGCATTTAGTGCAGGTGGTAACATTTTGGATGAACATCGCTATTCAATGACCCCGCAATCTTTGGAGGTACAAGCATTATTTGTTGATTGGACAAAGGCAAAAAGACGACAACAAGAGTTGGTCCGAGAAGATCCCGACCAACTATACGACCTCGATGATGCCACAACCGGTGAAAGCACAAATACATCCGACTAGGTTAGCTTCATAAAGGTAAGAGAACTACGTGGGCTTTGATTCCTTCGAAGCTAAGGATACGTAGGCAACTTAATTTGGTACATTAAGTACAAGCCCAATTTTTAATTTATTTATTTTTCCCAAAAAATGTTGAAATATTTATTTATATTTATTTTTTATTAAGTATTAAATATGCAAGAATTAATTCGAATTCAATTCGGATTTGATTCGTATTCGAAGGTTTATAATTCGTATTCGATTCGTCTTTGGACGAATTGAATATGGTTTATATTTAAAAAAATTCGAATTCGATATAATTCGATTCGAATTCGTTCGAATTCGAACCGTGGTCAGGTCTACGCACATGGCACTGAATCGCCACGTAATGATCTTGTTCCCAAGACCGGAAGTCCGAAACGGAGCATATGGGCCTTTTTCGTCCTGGGCCTTGAAAATTAATACTGGGCCGAGACATATAATCATATGATTTAAAATAACTAAAATGATCGTTGTGGTTTGAATGGTCTGGTCAGAGCAAGAGTGTTAGTGAACTATATTTAGTTAACAACGAGGAGGACTGTTTCGGTTATTGTGTCAAACCATCAAACTAGTAGTACTAAAATTAAAATTGATCTTTTGTTAAAATCATTAAGGTTCTGGATTGCATTTAATTATCTGTTAGAATTACTTATTATAAAGTAAATTATCATCAGGTTTTTAGTTTATAACGTTATTTCCTGGTTTATGAAAATTATATTTTGGGTATCTATTATTTTGAGAAATATTAGTATCAGATCTCTCATTAATTTCATATTTTTTTAAATATTTTTGTCATTGAATATTAATGTCAGTTTGAGATTCGATACCAATATTTCTCAAAATAAACAAAGACCCCAAATATAATTTTCATAAATTAAATATCCTATCACAAATAAGTTAGGAGTATGACAATAATTTGTTCTATTGTAATTTATATATCACCCCGTAAGTATTGAAAGAAGAGATTCATAATTAAGATTGCAACCTCCTTTCTTGAACTTTCTTTTCTCCGGGTAATTAATAATTGCATTTATACTACAATAATACAATCAAAATGTTTTGAGATGGTTAAATATTTTGGATTTCAGCAAGTGCCAGTCACAATCAACCAGGCTCCAGATACAACATAATAATAGTGATGTTTAAAGATGGTGATGAGGATCAACAAGTCTCCCAGCAAAAAAGAAGAAAAAAAAAACAGCACCATGTGGAGTTCATCTTCGTTATCACATGGGTGAAGAAACCTTGCCTAAACAATGTCCAAACTTAAGAATTTTTCCATAAAGTGGAGAAGAAATCTCATTTCTGGATGTCAACATTAGTGGATTGCAAAGTTATTAACTAGAAATGCTTAAACCAATCCTTTAAAAAGTTTATTTCGCTTTACTATGTGTTGTAAATATTACTTTTAAAAGTGCTAACAAATTCTAGGATTTTGAATAGCAACTTTTTTATAAATTTATCCGGAAGTAGAACAATACTTTTTTTTTTTGTAATGGAAATGTGGGACATAGAGGAGAACAATCTTGGAAATTGGGCGTTGGCACTGAATCGAAATCTCGAGGGTCTGGACTCGAAAATTATTGTGTAAAAACTGATCGATTGGTCGTTTATTCGACCCCAACTCCGAAATTTGGAATTTTCACACGTAAACACCTGCTAAGAGACCTTCTCTACGGAGTGTTAATGTTTGCACTATTGATGTTTAGAAGAAGAAAAAAAATGAGGCTAGAGAAAATAGACTTTTAGGACCAACCAATTGGATATACCAAATAATAATCGTAAAATAGTATTTGTAAAATGACCATTCTAATATTTATTTTCTTGTATGCTATACAGGGATAACAATTTTCTGACCACATAGGCTACAATTTTTATCCTCAGGCACCTTATCCAGTAATATCAAAAGCTGGCACATATTTTTCTGCTCGTAGTTTTGGGTGGAATCCGTACAAGCTCGAAATAATCTATATTTTAAGTCTTATCCCGACATGAACTACTTTATTAGTTAAAAGGCAGATGGTGGCCTACAAATTAAAATATATAGACATCAATTTCCACTTTAACCTGCCCATTTCTTTTAGGAAAATCCATTTTTAATATTGTTTGACTAATTTTCATATATGATTCTATAATTTAAAATGTGTATCTGAGATATGAACGAACTGACATTTAGCAACTGGGCAGACATTTAAAATGCAAACATGAGAACCTTGAAGTGATATTTATCGACATTAGTTCCACCGTACATAACTGACGCGATGTCGCGAAATATCATATCGTTCAAGTCCGCATAATCATATGTGAAATCGGTCAAATCACGTAGTATCAAAGTGATATTTTCCCTTTCTATATCTACCGAAAACTACTAAGGAGCTAAAAGGACAGGGCACCTCCATTGACAGTTAATGCACTTAAAAGAAGGCGCCCATATGCAGAGTCAGAGGCCTTATTAATGGAGTGTCCTCTGGAACATGGACCAATAGGGTGGCTAGCCATTAAAGGAGCTCCAATGAGAGCTTCAATACAAACAAAAGAATAAATGTGGAGGTTCCCTAAATCATACAAGAATTGGATATTGGCTACTAAACTACATATTTCAGGAGGAAATCACCCCTCAAGAGGTTTATTTACACAAGTACAAACCATGTTACCCCTTCGATATCGAGACCGAACTGTCACGAGGACAACCCGACAACCCGGGCGAACCAGTCGTTCATCGGTGCAAGATGTTAGCATACAGTTGCGGATAAAAAATATACATGATCGAGTTAGTGCAATGACCGGAGTGGTCGCCGGAGGCTAGTCAACTGATAAGGCAGGCCAAGCAGGGGAAGGAAACCGACCCGACCCGACCGCCAAAGGGCTGACTTAGTGAATACCATACCCCATCAGCCACAGGTGACAATGACCCTACCATGATGCCTAATATGGCAGACAGAAGAATTCAATCATTCGTCTTGTCCAAAAAAGATATAATGGCAGAGTTCCCCACCATTTAAACCCCAAAACAAACTCCAACCACCATCCATGGGATGACCCTCTTACCCTTATAGCAACACCAGAGGTTTCCCGGAAAGGTCCCACGGCCATCTCCATTATACAGAAGCACAGATATTGGTGCGTTTAGTGTCAACAACTACCATATGAACTGCATATTCAATATCGCTGGAAGACAAAACTGCTCGACTGACAACGAACGAACAAATAACATGTAGCTGGGTCCTCAAAAGCCAACCTCAGCCACTTGCTAATCCCAAGATGGATTTGCATCAAAAGGCATCAATGCATAGCCACTCGTTGTAGCCAACTCCCACAAGAGTTTTAGGCCATCATATCTAAAGATGGCCCATACAAGATTGTCAGCCTTGGCTTTTTCCCTCTCGAATGTCCTGCATAGATTGTTATGCTGCTCCTGGTTTGATACATGCAATCAACAGGGGGGGCATTGACGAGAGTAATTACTGATTCTCCAATCACCGGCCCCGGGAAATTTTAAACTGATGTTGGCAACCCGTAATTGTGGAACGATCTAATTCGCCCATCATAACCAGCGGTCACAATGACCAGACCCCAGGCATGAGAAGTGGCAGTGTTCTGACATGATGCTTTCAGAAACCTGAACTGGGATCTATGAATTGACAGAGAAATTCCTGGTTTCGATGTAGGAAGCTTTTCTTCGGGCCAGGTTGCTGATCCCTTGGGAAAGGATTCTAAGAGATACTCTTGGCCAAGACAGAAGGCAGTTGAGTGAACAGGGAGAACTTCGGGTGGGTTACCACGTGCAATGTCAAGTCTCCAATGATTTTCCGAGTTCCATTGTCTAAAACCAGACCAGGGTATCGCTATAGATGCATCCGTGCCAAAACGCTCGCAAGACTTTATGGTCTTTCCTTGGAAAGAAGTCCCCAGCTGATCGCTGTGGTTCCACATATATACATTTGAATCCTCAGATGCTGATACAATGTGCCTCCCATCCCTAGTAAAGCTCGCGGATAATAGGTTTGATGCAGATTTTGAACCTAAACAAGCGGCATGGAAAGATGTACTGTTAAAAATTATGCATAAGACATCCTTAAGGACAAAAATCAAGAGCAAGCATGCAACTTCTAAGATCTCACAATAATTAAGCTATACGTGAAAAGAACTATTTTGATGCAGGGGGAAATAATGATAGAAAGAGGTGCATACCCTTGTATTTGGAGACAACTTCATGTCCTTGAAGAATTCTAACTTGTGAATCGGCACAAGTCACCATTACTTTGGTGGAATCATCAGGGGAGAACTGAGCAAAAAACTAACGTCAATGAGAAAACAGAAACGATTTGGAAGAGAAACAAGCTAAAAAGAGAGTAAACCACATAAAAAAATACCTGGAATCCAGTTATCCTCTTGCAAGGTGACTTCTTTTTACCGTTCAGGCAGACTTGTGCATCCAATTGCAGATGATTGTCTGAACCAGGTAAAACAAAAGTGCTTTCATCAATGGATATGACATTCTTCTTCAAGAATCATTCACGATTATGACAATTAACCTGATCAGAGAGGTATCAATTATGAAACTTAGAGTACCTGACATGCTATAAAAGCGACAATTGCCTTCCATAGAGCCAACAAGCACCCCCTAGAGGATTGACAAAGAAGCATTCTATCAGGAAATTAATATGTCAGGAGAGAACGGCAGAACAAAAAGAATGATACAACATGTAAGTGTAAGAGAAGACTAACCTGCCCATCTGGGCGATAGCACACAGCTGAGATTATATCTTTAGCATCTGTCCAATCAACAACTTGGCAAGTTGAAACTGCCCAAATGCGAACCTTTCCATCTATCGATCCACTTATGAAATAGTTGTCATCCAAAGGGTTAAATTGAACACTGGTGACTGCACAAATTTAAATGAGAAAGAAAATGAGACGAAGGTTTCCGAAAAACGACCTATACATGGTCAGGTGATTAAAAATGTTCAGAAGCATACCATAATTACTGTGGGAAAAGACCCCCAGACATTCATCAGAACCCACTCTCCATAGGCGAATAGTCTTATCAATCGAAGCTGACAAAAGATGCTGCACCAAGAACATAGAGTAATTACTATTTAGTTGTGAAGGTAACAAAACAAGTCATATTTCTACTATTAATTCTTGCAGTTTTCTGTGAAGTTACTCACATTCTTTGTTGACCATGAAAGATCCAATATCTCTGCGTTATGACCACGGAACTCGTGCAATGGTTTCTCCAATATCCTAAATACATTTGGAGGGAGCATAACACAAGCAGAATCCGATGTTCTCCTCAGACTCCCTAGTCTAAATGCTTTCTCCTTATCCAAAAAGTGAGGCTTGAGCTCTGAGAGATGATTAACAGTGAAATAGATGCAGGAAGGATCTATTTCCGGAGTGTCGAGCTCATCGGACCTCTCATCCTCCACCACCAACCACACTCTTACCATCCCATCCATTCCAGCACTTGCGAGGTACTTGCCATCGGGGCTGAATTTCATTGTCAAAATTGAACCCGTATGGGCCTGTATGTCCTGGCTCCTATAGAGAGCTGAAAGTTCCTTCATCCGTTTCCCGCTCTGGTGAACCTTGACTCTTTGTATCCTGCCCAAAGGGGCATCATCATTCCTCGGTTTTTCAGCCTCATGTTGCTTAGCACAAGCCATGGAGCGTAATTTACACAGCCATTTCTTGAATCTTCTCGGGGTATTTATGGGTTCATCTTGCTGCTCCTGCGTGAGCCAATGAGGTGACAGGGGAAAACTATTTTCAGATGGACTAGCTGCTCCTGAACATTCTGATCCCAACTCACAACCATCACTTGAACTCTCTCCAACTTCATCCCGATCATGCAACACCGCCCCACCTGCACTCCCATCTCTATCAAAGCAATCCCTCAGCGAAGTAGAGTTACCACCAGAAAAATGTGCCACCGTGGACTGAGAACAACAGAGCTCATCTTTCCCACCAGACACTCTCAAAACTGCACCACTAATTTCTCTAAGCCTGTCATCTGAACCCGCATCCCCGTGCCTATCCTGGACTATCTCCACACCAATCGAATGGAGGAAGCTACTCCGCCGCTCCTTAACACTTGTCGGGGTGTTAACCCACAAATCATAGAGCAGAGTCCCCCCATTTGGATCATCAAATACATCAGACTTCTCCTCGTCAGAAATCGATGCAATGTCTTCAGAAGCATCAAAGAAATGATACTCCTCCTCAACGCGGCTGCTCATTGTCTTACTCTTAGTTCAACCCATGAAAAACCCCACCACCTAAAACAAGGCCACCACTCTTTTTAAGCTCCAAAACAATGTGCAACAAACCTTGATTCCCCCAGCAACAAGCAATCCCAACACACTGCAGAAACATTAAAAAAATAAGTAAACAACTAAAAAACACAAATTCCAAGATCGCCACTAACATCTAATATATATATATAACACCCACCAAATCTCAAGAAAGATCTCAATCCTACACATTGAACCTACATCCTCCAAATAACGAAACACGACATTAAAAAGCCTCCAACTTTGACCATTTCCAAACCAAAAAAACATATCTTGGACAAGTTTAATGACGAGTTAACCTAACCACCCCGAAATTTTAGCAACAATTTGAGTAACCCCTGGAAATTGTAATAATAAAAAATACCCACTTCCAGAAAGTAACAGAAAACCAAACCCAATAACTAGTTTGTCTTAAAATCATCCATCCCCCCTGGAATACACGAAATGACCCATAATTGAGGACCACCCCCTTAAACGATAATTATTTTTCTTATTGGAGAAAAAAAATGAGAGGAGGAAAATGATGTTAGATATGCTTACATGGGGAGTTTGGGCTCCTAGAAGATTTCTGTGAGACGCGTCGTATAAGGGAGAAGAGATCAAAGCTTTTGTCGGAATTTCTCTCTCTCTCTTATGTTTCTCCAGAGAGAGCAAAGAGGAAGAGAGACCAAAGCAGAAATCCCTCCAGATTATAATATGTTAACTTAAAATAGGAAACGGTGATACCATAGTGATACAGCGGTTTTATTATTATATTTTCTTTATGAGCGTTGGTCGCTGCCGCTGAAGTAGGAGAGAGAGAGAGAGAGAGAGAGAGAGAGAGAGAGAGAGAGAGAGAGAAGTAAACCAAAAAAATTAAAATGGAAATTGTTATTATTTTTGTTTGTGTGTGACGAAGACTGGAAAGTAATGGGGGGGCTCCGGAAATTTGTAACCAGATTCGACGTTACACTGTTTAAACTTTAAAATTTTCACAAAATGGTAGGCTTCCGACAGGTAAATTATCTAATGCAAATTTCGTTAACGGATCAAAAACTCAGTTATGAAACTTTGAGATCTCATGTCATTTTCTAGAGTCCGGCTCATATATAGGCTCATTGGTATCCTTAATTTTAATTTTTATATTTGATCTATCGATCAATTAATTTTTCTTAATAAATATTTAATAGTATCATAATTTTAATTACTTGAATTGGATATATTAGCCAATTTTTGTTGGGAAATGAAGATTTAGCTTAGTTATATTATTTTATCTAAATTATTGTCGCTGCTACAAAAATTACCTTGTCATCTCGCGAATTGCAAAGAAAAGATTATGACAAGTTGTTGTCACTTTAATTGATCAATTTACAATTCTCTAAATTAATAAAATTCAATGATCCTTGGAATTATCATTTATAGAAAATTAATTGTATTATTACTTTTACAAAACTCAAAGTTGAATTTAGTTGTGGAACATGTTGTATATTAAATATGGACCTTAGGATCTAGTAGTATTATACTCAGAAATCAGAATACATTACGCAAGGGAGGAAAGAAATCAAGACGTCGGAGGGTAAACAGTGAATGGAACTATTTTATAGGTATTCGTGAATGTTGCGGTCGATATCGTTCCTTAACTTGTTCTACACATTCATCAAAAAATTTAATTAACTATAAAAATGAATTTTTAATTAAATATAAAGATTTTAATATTGAAAAGATGCTCGGAAAAATAGAGTTTTGAAATTTTAATCTTTCTCTGAGATTAAAATATTCAATCCATTAATTAAATTCGATTCCTATAAAATTTTGGGCGTAAACATCTCCTAGCAATTATTAATGTAATGCTTCTACTTTTTAAAGGATTGGTAATGATAGGGACCACATTGGTACAGGATATTAATATACATGACATGTACAATAAATTAATTTAATTATAATTTTTTCAACCATTTAACATAAGCAAATTATTATAAAATAACTAATTAAAATATTCATTCAAAAACATATAAGGTGAACGTCTGTGACTATTCAAGTAAAACCAATAAAACGTAAATTCAAATATACAGAAATCGATGTTTATTATAATTGAATAAAATATTTTTAATATATTAAGACAAATTATTTAAAAGTTACGAACAAATAGGGAAGATTAGGTGGGTTCATTTCGGATAGTGTTGCGTTGGGCTTTCATGTTTATGTTTTTCTTTTTTCATCTTTATTTTGGAAATCAACGTAGGATCTATGGATTGGTGATCTTCGCTTTATTCATCCGTCCATGGAATTTATTGCCTTCTCTGAGCTTTTATTCGAAATTATGACCTCTCCGCCTTTAGTGCGCCTCAAATGGTTAATGGATGAATAGGAAAAAAAATGTACAGTATTCAGTTTATTCATAGTAGGGATATAATTTCGATAAAGAATATCGTATATGAGAATGATATATCAACAACTATCTTATTACTATTAGAATAACGAATCTTTAGATGTCGAATAATTTTGATTAGGGGTTAGATTGAGTCGGAGTGAGGTACATTTCCATATAATACGGAACGAACAGTAGAGACTGAGTTAACATGTTTTATTTTTCAACATTGTCATATTTTATCTATCATATTAGCATCTCATAAGATACAGTAAGAGAGAGATTAACCTTGAATCTAGAGGGAAAAAATTGGTGAATTCTTTGCACCGTCTTTGGTGGATAGAGAAGTCATACATCCGTCTCCGTTCCAAGAGAGGGGCGTCGTAAGGCTACATATAGCCGACAACGACTCCTCTTTTTTTCTTTTGCTATCCTTCGTCATCATTGGCTATGAGAACTTGGTTTAATGCTTGTCGTTAACCTGGTTGAACAAAATCAGAATTTTAAATTTTGGGTCTGTGATTTATTCTTATTCAAATTTTTAAAACTTAGTTTAATACTTTGTTGATTACATTTGTAAGTTATATTTTTATTATTTATTAATTATGTTATTATAAGTTTTCTAATTTAAAAGTTAATTATGCAATTTGTATCTTTTATATTTGTAATTTGAATTATTTATAAGTATTTCTATTTTGTCAAATTATATTTTTGTTATTTCAAAATTAATTATTATTATTTTTAATAGTTTGTAATCATATTCAAGTTAAATATCTTAAAAAAAATAAAATTAACATGAACACAAACACGAAGATGAACTTAAAGCGTTAATGTAGATCTCAAATTAAGTAGAGGGATAAATTTGGCGTGACAAAAAAATTAATTACTTATTGTAGGGATCACAAGAAATAACATAAAAATTGTTGAATTTTCAATATTTCTTTTGAGAAAAGTTTTGAGTATGACAAGGGAATCAACGGGAACAAAATTTTGGACGCATATATTTTTGAATTTTTTAGAAAAATATTCAATAATATTAAAATTATATTATTTTGAATTTGAGATTCATTGATTAAGTTAAAATATCTGGGTCACAAGTTGATATACTTATCTTTTAATTTGTGATAAAGTTTTTCTAATAATTATTTAACAATATTATGTTTGTAATAACTCAAAATCTATATCTATTGATTAAGTTATAATTATTTATTTGAAAGAGTAAAAAAAATTCTTGGTAAATGATAACTGTATCTAATCTAAAATGAAAATCAGATAGGCAAAAAATGGAGAAGAAATGCTTGGGTTCAGCGAAACATCAAACTAACGATCGTAATTCATAATCCAATCATTTTGCACGGATCAATAATTTCAGTATATGCGACAATAATTGTGATTATATGTTGTTAATAATGGCACGTCTCACGCCAATTATTACAGGGAATGTTTTCAGAGAACAGCCTATCACTCGACAATGTACATGTCTTTCAAATGAATAAGATGCAGGAACATAGTAGCAGCAAAATTATTGTAGTGGCGGTGAACCAACATAACTAAATCAATTTAATCAACTAATAATTTGTGAAACTTGATTTATTTGATAAGAAAATTGAATTTATTTAAACAGATATTGAATTCGAAATCTTATAAATATAAGAATACTATAGAGAAAATTATTATAATAAATAGAGTCAACGGTGGTAATTTCTGGATACCGTGAACAAGGTCATAAGTCCTCGCTAATCCTATTCAACTACCAGAAGTCAGAAAAGTAAAAAGCTCACGTGTTCCCTATACATGAAACAGCTTTAATTACCTAGAGAATGTTGTTATTAATATTTGAGTTTATTATTTTGTATAATTCGGATATCACTGAAGAAATCATAGTCTTTTTTCCTGAAACAATAGATACAGGAAAGAAAAACAATGTGTCTTTCTTCAACTTTATTGAAACAATAGGGTAAATTTGGAACCGACCACAATCGTAAATCTTGGAACTTTCTTTAATTGTGCTTCTTAAAGTTGAGAACACGTTTACTTTGTTAATTAAGTGACTCTCAATGGGTAGATAATCATGTGGTCGTTGAAATTAGAGAGAAAGATTTGATGATTACCGTTGAGGAATTAGCCAAGTTGCTCGTTCATATCATGGCCATTAGAAGACAAGGAGACACATTAAATTATATAATAATCCAGCTAATCCTACCCTACATTTCCCAATCTCATTTTTTTTAATAAATTAGGGCTACACCAGTCGTTGTCAAGGAAAAGACATGACAATCCATTTCGTTGTTGTTACCTGAACCACTAAACTTTTTCTATAAGAATGTTATCTAAGTAGAAATACATTTGAATTCTTAAATAGATTGTAGTTATAAATATAACTCTTATAACTAGATACTGGCAAAAAAAAAAATAAACATTTTGAATATCCAGTTGATGATGCCTCTTTTACATCTTGTACATGAAAATATCACACTTTTGAGGGTCTAACCAGAAATTAAATATAAATGATTAAACTTTTTGATTGAGTCAGGTACTTAGGGACAAAATTTTGACGAAGACGGCCTATACGTGCTATCAAAATTTCGAAGGTCAATTATATCAATCAGAGTTGAGACATAAACAAAAAAACCAAACTTTATAATTGAATTGAGTCAATTACTTACGGACAAATTTTGATTGAGATGGCTTATACATGCATATTTAGATACCAAAATATTGATGGTCTGTCAATTAATTAGAATTAAATTATAAATGAAGAACAATACTTGTTTATTGTGGTCAAGTACTTACCGACACACTTTTGCTTAACATGGTCGCTATATATATCATCAACGGAAAATGACAATTTCCTTAATTTGTCACTTGGGCTTCCAGTCACTAACTCATTAATCATTCACAACATAATGAAAAACAAATTGTACCACTCTAGATACCAATTGAAAGAAAACTTCATTCAAACTTCGAATAAAGTAAATATCTTTAATGAAATTAAGTTTAGTGTTTAAGAATGTTCGTCTATAAATATATCAACTTACACAAGTCATACAAGTGAGGGACTATATAGACTAAGGACAAAGAATGTATGCGGATTAATAGTCGTTATAAAGATCCAGAAATTTTATTTCTTCATCCGAGATTTCAATATCTAATATCAGATAATTAGTGGATTATTAGTACAAAATTCGAGTTTGTAAAACATCATAAAATAGTCCAACCTCTTTACAAAATTTTGAAGCCCGCTATCAATTAATTTATTGAAGATGGATCGATTAAGTTAATGATGAACATATATATCTGGGTATACAAAATTAAATTATTGCATTCAATCTATTAGTTATTCAAATCTAATTGGTCGTACATTACGTTTAAATTAATCAGTTTTGACTAGTTTCATTAGCCAAAACATTTAAAACTAACCATCTTTGACTAATTAAATTAATCAAAACTATTTCTTGACAATATACGGACTACGTTCAAATCCCCTCATGACCATTCTAATCTACCTATAATAAAATTTAGGTTTTCAAGTAAGGTATGATCATGTAGAGAAGAAGCTAGGTAGTGTTTCCAATTTGATGCATACTTCTAAATCTAGTATGACGTGTTATGTCGGTAGCCGAATATCCCAACCATCATGCACGAGCTAACTTTGCCACTAAAAATTTACCGGTGAGTGTAGATAAATAATTTGAACATAAAATTAATCAGTATTAATATAATATTCGGAATATGTGGTTTTAGTTAGCAATCTTATTGCATACGTGTCAAATGCTGCTTTAGTGGCTTTCCGTGATTCATGTTACGGTGCTAAGGGATAAATACAGAGCAACTCTGAACACATTATTTAGTTGTTCACGAAGTTAGGATTTTCAAATTATTCAGAATATTCATCAACAGTAGAAATTCGGCACTTGTTAAAATATTTTTCCGGCATGATAAAAGACAACGCTCGCCTGATTGCCACCTGGCTTCAGTGAGTTTTTCATTGTTGCCGAGTCACTACCATTGCTATTTTTTAGTAAGTGGAGATAAATTGTATGATAAAAATGTTACCAAGTATACAGGATTGCAACTAAATGCCTAGTTAATATTCTGATGTGACAAAATGTAATGGACAAAAATTAATACAGATAAAAGAGTACTCAAGCGTTAACTCGCTATATATAGACTGCCCATGACCTAGGAGATTTCCATTGATAAAATACCATTGCTATCTAGCTGGAATTTTTGTCACTTTGTGACATTGATTTTTGTCATAAGCGCATATTCATGCATTATACAAATACTAAATTACTATGCGTATAATATGTAAAAGATATGTACACATTTAATTATGAAACTACATGTGATATATGTACAATAACAAATTCAACTCAAACATGTTCAAACATTAGACGGTAATTGATTCTACCTTTGACTAACCTTTTCGCACGTCATGACATACGCACTGGGGCAATATAGACGATGAACGTGAGTCGTAAGTCGGATTTGTCTCATAAAAAAGAGCCACTCATGTAAGTGATAGTTTAATGAAATCCAAGATTCTAAGCCACTGCGTTTGTTCCAAGGAACAAATCTTTCTCTGCCTTAAAAAACTCGCACCTAACAAGATTCTAGCCTAAATAATTTCCACATGGTTCGTGGTATATCTCTCTCTTCTTGTCTACAAACATTGCTAGATTCTCCTAACGGTTGACATGTGACTTCTAAAATGCGCTTTACTTTTTGACACTGCACGGAGACATTCCCATGGATCGATAAGCTAGGCCCCACCTCAATTTTTTATATGTTTTCATCAAGATGCAATTCATTCTCTTTGATAGATTTCTGGTAAAGTCTGGTGGTCGCACCTCTTCATAGTAACATTTTTCAGTCCGTGGCACATTTTTGTCGATGAGTTTTTTGAAGGTTTTTGGAGACGCCGTTCCCTTTCATCATCGGACCTTCTGGAATATTCTAGTTGTTGCACCCATTTCGAAGTGCAAATGTGCTATAATATGCCCATGCGCTGAAAGCGACTAATGGGTCATGCACACACGCATATGCTCGTGAACGTGCATGCATATGGGCATGAGTGTGCTAAGTTGGTATGATTCTATTCTCGGGTACTACTTGTAATTACTAACTAACAAAGAGTTTTCTCCTTATAAAATGAGAAAAACTTGTTGCTCCAATCGATGTGTTATAAGAAATCCACGTCTACTGTTGGGCCTCCCATTTGGACCTTACATGTGGACTTACTTTTAATCTCCAATATAAATAATGATTAATACATGTACACACCTACTTGAAAGTTATGACAAATTATTATTGCATTAAATAAGTAGCTTACGACTTAGAACTTGATGTCTTAAACCGGTCAACTTTAGGTGCAAATTAAGATAATAATATATACATGATAATAACTCCAGTATCTTTATATGCTCACATATGCGATGACTGGTGTCTTTGATTCATAAGTGCTTTCCTATTTAAACAAGCCTTACTTGATATTTACACAGGCAATCTCCTATCAGCAGTATCTTGCCTTACACCATATTTGTCAAGGTATAAGAATTATTAAAAGCATCCATGTTTAGCCTTACCACATCTTCTGTAAGTTAACACTTGGGCAACTTCTGAAAATAAAATGAGTTTTAAGTGATTATCTAAATCTCTCATAATTTAGTTATCTCACTGAACTAAGTTCGTGAGATCTCCACTCATTATGGTTGAGGTACTGCTATGGATATTCTTTAGTGTGTGGATTTTAGTCTCATTCCCCTTATTACATTTTATATTTATTCTCTATTAATTTTTTGTGTGTCAAAATATCAATTATATAATTGTTACACTTTATATAGTCAAAGGTAATCACCCCACTAGAGATTAATTATTTGATGGTGTTATGTGTTTGCCTAATGTATCGAGACTTATCATTGTATATCATACTTTATGCCCTCCTAATTCCTAACTCGCTATAATATATCAATATAAGAGGCTTATATTTATTCCAATAAGAAATATCATCTAGGAAGTTTCAGAATTATTCTACCTCTTTATCAGTTTTTTCTAGTATTATAAACTTGGATTCCATGATGGATCAAGTTATGCAAATTTATTTAGAAGATTTGTATGATATAGTTATCCACCTATGGTAAATATGTAATCTCACTTATGGATTTGGAGTTTTTAGTATCTGAAATCTATTGCATAAGTATATTCTTATAATATAATTGGATATTTAGTATAATGTATATCATGGTTCAATACATGCTTTAAAAACCTTAGAACCTATTCGAGAGCAAGTCAATGTTCATTTCTTGGATTACTTATCAATTTATTACATTTGTTGACTAAATATATAATATCCGGCATGTATAATTGGATAAGTACATCATAGTTCTAATGATTTGTGGATATTTTATTTAAGATACTACGTCTCCTCTATTTTTAGCTAAGTGTAGATTTAGATTTACCAGATTTTTAGTTTGAGATTTGTCTATACCATCAAATTTATTGAGTATATTCTTGATATAATAAGATTGTATTAAGATAATTCCTTTAGCCATCCTAGAGATTTTGATCCTAATATGACATCTGCTAGACCCATATTTTTCATGGCAAAGTTGTTCTCCAACATATTTTTAGTTTTCATAATAATCTTATATAGCTTCTTATTATTAGCATGTCGTCCATGTATAGACAGACAATTATGTAAATATCAGGAGTACCTTAAATATGTATATACATTTATCACACTCATTGATCTTAAAGCTATTTGATAAAATTGTTTCATCAAATTTTTCATGTCACTATTCATGCCTTTTTCAACCTGTGTAGTGACTTAACCAATCTGCATACCTTATGCTCTTATCCAGGGACAACAAATTCTTTAGATTATTTCATATAAATCTCTTCTTCTAACCTTCCATTTGGGATAGTTATTTTTAGGGTAAATTACATATAACCCCTTCTACTTTGGCGTACTTAATACCGACCTCCTATAGTTCACAAATCGATTAAAAATTTCCCTTAATATTGAAAAATTATACCATTCAGCCCCTCACACCAAAATCAGAATATTTCTTCGGTGAGGTGTCATGCGAAATAACAAATATACTCTTGGCCTAAAAAATATTCATCATCCTTCTCTTCCACCTTCCTGTTCCTTCTCTTCTTCCCTCCTCTCTCCTCCATCTTCCACCTTCCTCTTCCTCCTCCCCTATCCC
>SOPF01026788.1:0-33189 GCA_012979155.1 Hypericum perforatum
ATCTTCTAAGACGGATCTTGTATGAATATATCGCTATTAGAATTATGTCATTAGGTATTAGCAAAGGAAGGTCGTGTTCGAATCTAGATTACTCGTTTCGAGCATAATTGTATGATCCCGACTCTTTGTTAGAATCTCTATCCACTTTCTACACTGGGAAAAAAACCACCCAAGATGGCACTTATGCCACATGTACATCGAGTGCGGTTCCTAATATACTAGATAAACACATGGTAGTTAAAGTACGATAAGAGGTATTTTTATGTTCATATTTCAAATATGATAAATCATATTAGAATCTCTATATTTTAACATGTTATATGCTTTAATACCATGTTAGAATTTTCATTTCCAACACGAAACCTTAATCTATGGGTATGTGTGTTTTTTCGCATTTATAAATAAGTTTATCGCATCTCCGCAAGCGATGTAGTAATATGAACAATCTCTTTAGTACATTTCACATAACCGTTAGCTTGAGAGTTCATTGCTTTTACCATTGAGCTTAGAGACAAGCCTTCGTTGAAAAGGCTCAAATCTTTTTAGCTATCTTTGAATTGCTCTGTGGTTGTGTGGTGCAGAGGTTGAAGACTCGTGTAATAAAGAAGGATGTGAATCCGGAGTGGAAGGAGGACCTTACTCTATCCATCACTGACCCGGACCTCCCCATCACTCTGGTATATCTTTCTATTCTATAGAATTCGGATTCTTGCCCCTGAGACTCTTATCAGAATTCGCACTAGATTTACAGGAACCGGTTCTTTCATTGATGATTTTGCTTGTGTGCAAATCATCGGTGTTTGTGTTGTTAATAACTCGGCTGTATATCGTTGCCGATCCTTCTTATCCGGTCCGGACGCACGCATTTTGTTTCGAATTTGCACTTTGAAACTGCAAGAATTTGCCATTTTGCATTACGCTCGGTTGATACCGACGAGATTAGTCCTCGAGTTTTAGTCATGATCAGGGTAGGATCTGAAGTGGCTATCTAATCTCTTGCTTGTACATTGTCTACTCTTTTGTTGGATGGCTTTCTTCTGGTTCTAGTTGCTGCATATTGCCTGTTTCTTCCCGTGTTCAGCAAGGCAGTTTTCCCTTTACTGGGTTGCAATGTTAATTATCAGCTCATTTAGGCTGCTTCAGCAAACAATCTCTCTTCAAGATCTCATCAATGGTTGTGTTGTTAATAACAAGATTAAATGCCTTAATATTTGCCTTTTGGTTTCAGACGGTATACGATCATGACACGTTTACCAAAGACGACAAGATGGGAGAAGCAGAGTTCGACATTAAGACGTACATAAATGCTCTGAAGGGGAGATACGGGAATCTTCCCAACGGCACCGTAATCACCAAAGTACAGCCCACCCGACAGAACTGCTTGTCGGAAGAGAGCAGTATCGTGTTCAATGAAGGCAAGATCACCCAGGACATGTGCCTCAGACTGAGAAACGTGGAATGTGGTGAAGTGGAGATTCAGCTACAGTGGATTGACCTCCCTGGCTCAAGGGGACTGTGAAGAATTGGCACGGATTCGGGTTCGTGTTGAAACGAACTGGTTCCGGCATTGCTGCAACTGCTCTGTTTATAGATGTTTCCATTGTCGCACCTGCAATGTTTGAGGATGGTGAAAGAAACAGTTTTGAGCTCTTATATGTTATGTCAAATAGCACAAGTTTTAAATACTAACTTTATATGGTTGATTTTGCAGTCCATCGAAATTGTCCCCTATAAATAAAAAGGATGGGATCGAATTTGTTGGCTTATACAGTTGATTGGGCGTGGTCTTATGTGTTTTCACTCTCCACATCTCCACATATTATAGTTTTGATGTAGTTATATTAGCCGAAACAAGCAGAAAAATGTATGTTCGCTTCCGCTACCTAACATGGATAATAATCTTTCTCATTGCAGTTTTAAGCAAATCTCAAGTAGTCTTTCGTTTTCTGCAAACGTTCGCAACAAAGAATCGAAGAAATTTAGCAGAACTGAACTACCCATGTCTGATATACCAATGACCATAATTTGTTCTTTTAATTAAGTGTACACATTTTATTTGTAACCGAATGTAGGGTAAGCTATGTCCTCCTACCTAAATGAGTCCATACACAAAGTAAGTCTTGATGAGCAAATCCAGATATTGACTTCGACCAACGTAACCATTCGAAATCGAAAGAGGATTGTGCGAATAAGAATATCTAGATGTGCCATCAATTTGTAACCATCTTAATAATCCGTATCTGTACAATTAAGTTTCGGAAACCTGCTCAATTAAAAGACGACATGTTATTTCGTAAGAATTTGAGGCTAAAAGTTTGCCCAAATCAGCAATACTACTACCAACTCTGTCTGGAGCAGAGCATCGGGTATTTCTCGCAATAACCGTCAAACTACATGGTATCAAAACACTCGAATTCGAGTTGAAAATGAGTGGCTAAACTTTCCGCAGCATACTTTAACAATAACTCGAATTCAAGATCTTTGTAATAGTAAGCAGGATAAAGTTCAAACCAAAAGTATGAAGCCCTCGCAAACGAAAAAATGCACCAGATTCTTAGGCAAATCACGGGGTAACTACATTCACTGGTTTTCCATCATCAAGAGAGAACTGGAAAAAAGTAACATTTATGATACCATAAGAAGATACATTGGCTAAGGCATAGCTCGGGTGGTAAAGGAAAGGATGATACAACCAAAATCTGGGGTTCGATAGGGGCATTGTAAACATAGCAAATGGAAGATTATTGTTGTGTTGCTCAACAACATATTCAAACCAAGTGTTCCACAGAGCTACTGCTGGCTAAAGCCTATAATGAAAAAGAAGTTAAAATTTCAGGGCAGTAGTCCAAGTACCCTGCACGCTGGGACGTCTGGTGAAATGACGAGTCTTTAGCCCTACAACCTTCCTACCCTGCGCATTTCTAAGCCGGGTGGCATGGAGAAGTACGTCGTCAGGAGTCAAGTTCTTGACACACACGACTCTTTCATTTCGGTTCTCTGCTTCCATCCACAGTTGAAACAAAAAAGGTTAACAAGAATCTTCACATGACAATGCTGAAACTAGTCATGAGAGAGAGAGAGAGAGAGGTTACTCACTGTATAAGGCCTTCAAATGAGGGTGCTGGCCACGTATGAGCTCAGAGACAACCTCGAGCTGGGGATTCGCTTCCTTGAATGATGGAAGCTGGGATTCCATAAACCCCCTGACCACATTTCCACATAGAACCATCAGCCAAATAACACCAGCAAGAGGGATGGACCAGAACAGAAAGATACCCAAACAACCGTCGTACGTTCCAGTCGTTCGATTCAGGTTATGTCAACCCAAATAAGAAGCAATTAATCAAGTTTCCTTCCTACAAGAAGGGGCAGAAGATGATAATGGAATTGGAAAAGGGGAGTCTTAGGGTTTGGAAAGAGTACCGGATGCCCCTGCTACTCCCTCCCCAATCGCAGTAGCTCACGATCAACTTCTGCAGCTGCCATACTCCTTTCTTTGACATCTCCCACACCGCAACGGACACTAAATCACAAGCAAATATGACTGCATTCGGTAAATCCCAGCCCCAAATACCAAAATTCATAAAAACTACGGAATACTAAGAGATGCATTTCTAAAACACAGAACAACACATAAACTAGGGTTGTGCACACGAAATGCATCACTTAATAGCTAGGCCAGAAAAACACAGAACACATTTTCGGCTCAATCCCTAATTTTTTTTCCAATACACACATAAACCCTAAACCCCTTAGCCCAATCAACCCTCCTGTCACCGTCGAAGGCCCCTTCAACCCTGGCTTAACCGCTAATTGGTTTTCCAATTCACACGCATTCAACAATCCAACGTTAAGGCAAGACCAATAATATTACTAAACCCCCAAAATCATCCATTGTGTTCAGCCAAGAAAAATCCCCAAATCCAAAACCTAAACCCTAAATTAAAACCCTAAGTCAGTAACCCTAAATTAAAACCGAACCTGGTGGTGGCTAGAAGCGCTGGGGTCGCGGTTCTAGTGATTTCTTGGGAGTTGCGGGTGTTTTGTTTCTGTTAACCAAAATTTCTAGAGGCGAGATTAACTATTGGGGTTGTATTTGTTATATACTTGCTAAATTACAATTTAATACATCACTATATTTGAAGTTTCGTTAAAATATAAAGATGCGTTAAGTACTGATATTTGTGGAAATTAAAATTTTCAACATCCCGGTTACTGAATTATTGAGATTTTTTTTGTTTGGTGTTACTATTCACTAAGAATTATCAAAATGGTGCATAAAAATAAAAAATTACCATAAAGGTGTCCTGGTGGTTTGGTCGAACCGGATTACCGGTAAAAAATCCGGGAATAGTGGATTAGGGGTTTATTACGGATTTTTTTTGGTCAACCAAATTACGGGTAAAAAAACCCGTAATCCGCAAAAAGGTTAAGAAAACCCTCATCCGGTCCTAAAAAGGAATTTTTACTCGTATTATGGTAGATCTCAAAAAGTTATGCGGATTCCGAAAAAAAAAATTCTCGAATCGGACATCCAAACACTAAGATATTGCTCTTCAAATTTTGTTTACATAATCTCTCAATTTGAAATTTTTTAATTTTTAAAAATTATAAAGAAAATACAAAAAATATGGAAAAATATCTCCCAATTTGAATTTTTTGAATTTTTTCAGATTTTATAAAAATTACAAAAATATTAAAAAGGGAAAAATCATCTTTTTGGTCAGACCAGATAATCATGACCGAATAACCCATCTTTTCTCGTTTCTGGGTTTTTTTTGTATTTTCGAAAAAAATATATAAAATCAATTTTTTTTGTAAAAATTAACAAAAGACGGTTTTTTCTCATGTCTTTTTTAATTTTTGTATTTTTTAAAAATTTAAAAAAGTCAAATCGATAGATTATGTAAAAAACTTTGAAAAGAAATATCTTGGTGTTCGAATGTCCGATTCGAGAATTTTTTTTAATCTGCATAATTTTTTGAGATCTACCATACGGGTAAAAAAAACCCATTTTTAGGAACGGATGACAGAATTTTTACCCGTTTTACGGATTACGGGTATTTTAGCCATAATTTGGTTGACCAAAAAAATCCGTAATCTGGTTCACCGAGTTAAAAAATCGTAATCTGGACCAAATTATGGGTTTTTAACCCGGATTGCTAACGTGGATATTGTTTTAGAAAAAAAAATTAGGTACTAAATTGATAATTTTTTGTGAATAGTAGCACCAAACAAAAAAATCCAATTATTGATCAAAATATTGAATTCAAAATTTTTCCAAGCAACTGCTAATAGCTAATCCGATAATACAACAATATTAAATAGTTATTAGAATAATTTCAAAAAAATTACTTTAATCAAACATATATTAGTTGATATGTCAGATATTTAGATATATCTCCCGGTATCAACCAAAATCTTAATACGTCACCTGCAAAATCAAAGGATTGGATAGAAACCCAAGGATGAAACGTGAAAAGATATGCCTCCCCCTTACCGCTCTTGAAAAAAGAGCTGCTGGTTAAATGCGGACCGAGGTAACACGCTCGTGGACAGGCTCGTTTCATGGAACAACTAAGTAGCAAGGTTCCAACCCACAATTATAGATATTTGTAACAATAGTTTTGGCACACTCAAAAAAATTATTTAATTTGAGTATCGATTAGTGGACTAGTTAGATGTTTGAATATAGAGAAAATCATGCATAATTATCATGTGATTTTGCGTTTTAGAAAAAAAAGTAGCTTTTTGATACGAAGTTAGTCTCTGTATTTATTTTTTCTGACATTTTTGAATTTCAGGCAGTCTAGGTAAGTCCTGATCACATGGATGTCCACGATCGCACCATGTCCATCAAAACAATGTCATTTTTTTTCATCCGTAGTATTGCAAATATATAAGTTAAGATGACGTAACATATAACAAATTATCAGATAAATCCTTAATTTGAATTATATATTAAAAACTCCTAATAATCAGATTATGATGATGTGGCATTCTAAATAAAATATTGAGATTTCCTATCATGGGCAACTGCTAGAAATAGTGGTCTAAAAAAATCAAATTAGGCATCAATTTAGTAATTTATCATACGACACAGGAATACCACATTGGACAAAAAATGACATCATTGTGGTGGAAGTGGCATCAACGTGGACATCCATGTGCCCGAGCACCTACTGGGACAATTAAGGACTCAAAAATATTCGAGAAAGCAAACCACACAGACATACATGATCTTTTACGGGACTTACAAAATCATAAAATACTTATGTGTATTCTTTCTTTGAATATAACCATTGTACAACCAAATATAGGACAAGAAGGAAGGTCACTAGAAAGGTTTATCTCATGGAACAAGTGACTTAGAGATGCTAGCAAAAGGACAAAAAGTTCCACCCAATAAAGTCATCTTTTTCGCTAGGATTTTGCAATACTTTGCAATACAAATTACCAACGTCATAATTCCATCGAATATTAAGATTGATGCATTTAATAAATTTAAATTTAATATTTAACTAAGGTATAACAATTCACTCATGATTACTTTGTCTTATTGCTAGAACTATGTACCTAATATCTCAATTTTAAGAATTTGATAATCTATTGCCTGAAAGAAACTAATTTGAGCATGGATTATTTAGATTCGATCATCTCATATATATATATATATATATATATATATGATACCACACTTAATTTTGCAAAGTTAAAATATAAAAAAATATCAAGAATGATAAGGAACAAAATCCAAGCCCTATCCAAAAACAAAAAGCAAGATCTTCGTGTCAAAAATTATCTCCCAATGTTTGGCATGCGAGTTAGCCCATCTCTTGGGAGCTTTGCTCAATAAGAATTTTGGGAAATACTTGGAAATGCTATGTCGCTTGAGTGAGTCATGAAGAACACATATGCTTTCATCCTTGAGAAGGTTAAAGATAGACTACAAGGATGATGAGTGGATAAACTATCATTTGCAGGTCGAGCCACACTCTTGCAAGTTGTGTTGGGAGCTTTACCCTCGTAAGCCATGCAAATAACCAAGTTGTCGATTAGGATTTGTGAGGCAATAAAAAAACTCAATGCTAGTTCTAGGGTTCTAATCTCAATAAGAAACATCCTCAACTAATTTCATGGCCTATCTTTTTCTACAGTTTTAAGAATATAATAGGGGTGAGCAAAAAACCGTGTATACCGCATAACGCGCCGCACTGTACCGTACTGTACCGCACCGTAAATTTAATAAATCGCGCAGTTTAGAAACAGAAAAATTACTATACCGCACCACACCGCGATAAAATGGTGTGGCTACAATTTTTAGCACCACACTGCACGCATGCATAATATCGCAATATACCGTACCGCACCGTGGTATACCGCAATACCGCACCACCCCGACACCACAATATACCGCACCGTGCAGTTTTTCACTATACCGCATACCACGCAGTTTAATTTTTTTAAGAAAAAAATGATGTACGGTATCAAATTTCATATTGATACTGCAATACCGCACCGAACTCACTCCTAGAATATAACCATGTTGATGAAATTAGGTTGAAATCTTATCTTTGAAGATCCTCTCTTTGATCGCAAGTTATTTGGTAAAAATATATCAAATAAGATGTGCTTATCCCTGATATGATTGGCTAATCGGCTAGTTCCTCTCTTTATAAAGCTCTTCGATCATGCTATAAGGTATAAAACAAAGAATTAGTAATGGTAGGACAATGAAATTTTGGATAGATATATGGTTGATCAACGTGAATCTCTGATCCACGATTGTATTATGCCTGTCCTTGATGACGATTATGTTAAGTGCTAGCCACTATGTTAATGATCAGGAAGGATGTAATTAGGATGTTAAGGATCTGAAGAGCATGAATCTTTAAGGTATGAATTTTTAGGATCAACCATTTGTACCATATAGTGTGCTCCTTCACATATCTGTAGCACCAATGCCTTTAAGAGAGAATGGGACATATATAATTAAATGGGAGAAGATGTTTAATGGAATCTTTACTACTAAAATGGCTTATGAGTTGATGTATAATACTACAGTAGGGGAAACTCTCCTCTCATAGTAGAAGCTATGGCACTGAACTGAACAACAAAGATAGATATATGTTGTCTAGTTAGTTGATCTTGGTAAGGTCTTTGCCAAAAACTTTAAGAAATATAGATATATGACTAATAATATAGACTGATCCTAATGTCATAATGGCAATGAAATGGTCTTATATGTTTTATGCAATTGTCTGAAGATAAAAGCTTTAGGAAATATATATATATGACTAACAATATAGATTGTTCCTAATGTCATAATGGCAATGAACGGTCTTATATGCTCTATGCAATTGTCTGAAGATCTCTCTAACTTGGGTCAAGTTTCTCAGGACGGAAGGATTAAACATCAATAAATTTTTTCCTTAATTTGTAATTTTTATTGGATTGACAAAAATCTCTACGTTTTCTCCAACCGGTTGTCTATTTCATCATTACTCTTAATAAGTGTCAAAAATAAAAGAATTTTAGTCTGTGGGCAAGAGAAAGACAAGAGTCCCCATAATCAATATATGCTTATTCTTTAGATGTACCAAGAGGTAAGAGAGACGTGCACAACGACTAACAACATGTAGGTTTAGCTAGCTAGAATAGAATATATAATCATATTAGAACAACCTACTATAGGATGAGCTAAAATCAACACTGATAGAGCTATGCATGCATAAATTAGCAGAGCTACAATGGGTGGTCTATTTTGTGATCATAACAAGTAGAAGGTTCTAATACATAATATTAAGGGCATGCATATGGATTAGTGGCTTTATAAGTAACTTGGGCTCGTATAATAATTCTAATACATAAATTTAGGCAGCTTTATATATACTCAAACTAGTTTTAAGTCATGGGCTCAAGAAACTAATTCTTGAGACAGGTTCTAAGATTGTTAAGTGCATATTGAACATATAATTTAAGGTCTATAATGTACCAAAACTCATTCTTATCGAATTATTTTAGGAGATTAATCATGATTGGGAAGTCAAAGTATGTCATATTTATAGAGCAATAAATTGATGTGCAAATATGCTCGCAAACTTAGATTTTACCAGAGCACTAGTTTTACAAGTTTAAGAGGAATAATCAATAAATATTCATGATTTTTTACTTTGTGACATTAGTGACATGGATTTTCCTAGAAGTAGTATGCTAAATGTTTGACAAGATTGGCATTCATAACCTCATAAAAAGCCAAAAAAGAGCCTTGCACTTAGCCTTATGATAGAGGTTTAACGAGGCTAGCGATCATTATTCTTAATATATAGAGGTATTTTGTCCTTCCTTTCCCAAAATCCAAATCTAAGTCATATGACAAATAGAAGATATGAGAGTGGAAACTTAAAAATAAGTTCGTGGCAAAAAAAACGTGACCATTTATTTATTTTAAAGTCAATTATTCTAAAGTTGAGTTGGTATACTTTTATATGAAAGAAATGACACACTTTTATATTAACAAGCACACTTAAACAATCCACTAAAGGGATAATATGTACTCACTCCGTAGAATGTGGCCTAATCATAGTCTATATACGTGTGCACCATGCTAACATGTAGCAAACTAGTAAATTTGGATTGACAATATTGCATAACTGTATTATAACTCTGAGGGTTCTCGCCTATAAGACAATAGTTGATGCCATATATGAATATTTGAGAATTGTTAAAATTATCATAAGAGAAACTATGAAGAAGTTTGTAGAATGCATCACGTCCTAATTTTGGTAAAGAGTATATGAGAAAATCCAATAAACAGAAATTTGGCAAGACAACTCTATGTTAGAGAATAACATAGATTCTTAAGTATGATATGCATCATTGATTGCATGCACTGAGAATGGAGGAATTGTCCAAACTTATGGGTTAAACAACATGCATGAAGATGTAGAACGTTAACAACCATGTTGAAAGTGGTTGCTTAATATGATCTATAAATATAACAAGTTTTTTTTAATACTAGATATATGCAATGATATCAATGTATTGCAAAACTCTCATATTTTTACTGATTTATTGGAAGGTCAAATATGCAAAATGAGGTACACCATCAACAACACGCATAGAGAGTTATCATATTATTTTATCGATTGGATATTTATACAATGGGCTACTTTTGTTTAGCCAGTTACAGCTCAATCAATCTTGACAATCAAGATGTTCGTTGAATTTCAAGAGAGATATAGAAATGATGTAGAGAGAGTATTTTGAACTCTTCAAAGTTATTTTACATTAATCTAAATTTTCTGTCCTGACCAATAATTTATTGAAAAAATTATAATAGTATCATATTGCATAATATGAAATGGAGGATGAAAAATATTTGTAGTTAATTATGTAATTTACATACTTATAAATTTATAAATTTTGTAATTAATTATGTAATTTGTAATTTTTTATAAATATTTTATTTTTTACAAAATGATTAATTTTGTTATTTTTAAATAAATTTTAACATTTTATATTGTTTGAAATTATATTCATGTTTTATACGGTTAATTGTATAAAAAAATAAAATAAAGCTAACGTAGAACAATAGAACAATAACAAAATATTATAGTAATAACGTGTTAGTGGAATAAAAAATGAGTGCATTAAAAAATCTGACACGACATACTGTAGTAGTAGCACGAAAATGTCAATATAGTGAGTAGTCTTAGGAGACAACAAATGAAAAAATTAGGTCAAAATTCTCAAATCATATAGGTACACTATTAATACATGTATGGCTAGGATTGCTCATTTTTTATTCCAGAATTTCTGTGAATTTGAAAATTATCATATAAGTTTCAAGTCTTAACCTTTGAAATTCTCTCTGGATAGGTTTATTTCCTACCTCGGCTGGCTTTGTGCGTGAGTAAGACCGGGGATAACTGCCATTTCTTTTCGAAAATCATACTCTATTTTTAAAAGTTGCATGATTTTGTTATATATAATGAGAAGTAATGTCTAGTAAACTTTTATATATCCCTGATTGTATAACACTAAACAAATATATAAGAAAATATTCACTTTCCTCGTATCATCTTACCATTGTAGAATATCAACATAAAATAACATCATGAAAAAAAAAACAAAAAAAACATGCTTGGAAAGAGCTTAGTCTACATAGTCCGCTACTCAGCTTCTCACCGAGCATAGTCCTCTAGCACCATTGAAACAAAAAGTTTCGTGCAACATCCCGTCCGACACATAAGATAGATGGCTAAGAAAAGGATTCAACCTCGGTCGACAGAATATCCTCTCTCTCAAATCAACTCAAACCCCAAGATAAGCGCATGGGTTGGGCCACCAGGGATGAGTAATAGCCGTTGGATGGAAAGTAGTACACATATTATACACTATAAAACCCGCAACCCCTCTCTCTCTCTCTCTCTATCTCTCTCTCTCCCTCAAATTAGTAATCACCCCTTGGACTGACGACTTCTTGCAAGGAAACCCAAAACCCCCTCTAAACCCACGTATGCTTCACCACTAGACAACAACATTAAGCAACCATGATAACACTTTCGGACTTCTACCACGTGATGACGGCGGTGGTCCCGCTCTACGTGGCCATGATCCTGGCCTACGGCTCCGTCAAGTGGTGGAAGATCTTCTCACCGGACCAGTGCTCCGGTATCAACCGCTTCGTTGCACTCTTCGCGGTTCCACTCCTCTCCTTCCACTTCATCTCCAGCAATGACCCTTACAAGATGAACACCCGCTTCATCGCCGCCGACACCCTCCAGAAGCTCATCGTCCTCGGAGCACTCGCCATATGGGCCAACTTCTCCCGCCGGGGGTCCATCGAGTGGTCCGTCACCCTCTTCTCCCTCTCCTCCCTCCCCAACACCCTCGTCATGGGGATTCCCCTCCTCAAGGGAATGTACGGAGAGTTCTCGGGGAGCCTCATGGTCCAGATCGTCGTCCTCCAGTGTATCATCTGGTACAGTTTCCGACAATTCCTAATGGTGTTTTCTTGGTTTGGTCATGTGTGCTTTGAGTTGGTTCGTCGTCTAAATTGGTTCATATTAATAAAAATGGAAGCTTTTGCATTGCTTTGTTAGTTTGCCTGTGTTTTTTGAGTTGGGTCTTCGTCAAAATTTATGCTTTGTAATAAAAATGGAAGCTTTTGCATTGCATTGCTTTGCTAGTTTGGTTGGTGTGTTTTGTGTTGGGTCATCGTCAAAATTTGTTCTTCTTTAATAAAAATGGAAGCTTTTGCATTGCTTTGGTTGTGTTTTTATTGGTTTCTTTGCCTTTGGCCAGCTCTCCATTAGTTTTTCAGACATTTTTGGACTCGGGATTTTTAAATTGAATTTTCTTGTAGGTACACGCTAATGCTGTTCTTGTTCGAGTTTCGCGGGGCCCGGATGCTGATCTCGGAGCAGTTTCCGGACACTGCGGGCTCCATCGTCTCCATCCACGTGGACTCGGACATCCTGTCGCTGGACGGGCGCCACGTGCTGGAGACCGAGGCGGAGATCAAGGAGGACGGGAAGCTCCACGTCACCGTCCGGAAGTCGAACGCATCGCGTTCGGACATATACTCCCGGCGGTCGAACGGGCTGTCGTCGAATACTCCGAGGCCTTCGAACCTGACCAACGCGGAGATATACTCGCTCCAGTCATCGAGGAACCCGACGCCGCGGGGGTCCAGCTTCAACCACACAGACTTCTACTCCGTGATGGGAAGGAACTCAAACTTCGGGAGCGCCGACGTGTACGGGGGGTCCCGCGGGCCCACCCCGAGGACCTCCAACTACGAGCATGGCGGAGGAGGTGGTGGGACCCACTACCCGGCTCCGAACCCAGGCATGTTCTCGCCTACTACGGCTGCGGGTAACAAGGGGGGGAGTGGGAATAGGAAGGGGGCGGGCGTTAATGGGCAGGCGCAAGATGGAGGAGGGAAGGACTTGCATATGTTTGTTTGGAGCTCGAGCAATTCGCCTGTTTCTGATGTTTTTGGTGCACATGATCACCAGTACAACAATGGCGGCCATGACCAGAAGGAAGTTAGGATCGCTCTTTCTCCTGGGAAAGGTTCGGTTTTTATGTTCTTGTTGTTTACTTGTATTATTTTGTTTTCTCTGTCTGATTATGTGTTTTTTGAATTGGGTCAACGTCAAATTTGGTTCTTTTGAGAAAAAAAAAATTGGCCTAATTTTGCTTTCCCTTTTGTTATCTTGTTAGTTTGATTGTGTGTTTTGAGTTGGGTCATTATCAAAATTGTTTTGTATAATTATATTAAGCTTTGGCGTTGGTCAGCTCTCCATTAGAGTTTTTAATTTTCATCCATAATTCCTGGTCTGTGCTGTTTTATTTGCATTATTTTGCTTTTATTAGTTCAATTATTTGTCCTGTAAACTGGGGTCATGATCAAAAGTTGTCCTTTCCTAATACAAATGGTTGCTTTCATTGGTTTGGTTGCTTGCAGCAGCAGCTGAAGGGAGAGGGGACAATAGGGAGGACTATCTGGAGAGAGATGAGTTCAGCTTCGGGAACAGAGTTGGGGACAAGGAATTGAAGGGAGGAGTAGTAGGCCATGAAGGTGGTGCTGGTGGTGGCGAAAAGATGGGTGATGTGAAGCCCAAGACCATGCCTCCAACCAGTGTAATGACAAGGCTTATCCTCATTATGGTCTGGAGGAAGCTCATCAGAAACCCTAACACTTACTCTAGCCTGATTGGTCTCACTTGGTCTCTAGTTTCCTTCAGGTAAACAAAAAGAGTATATACATCTAACAACAAGTATTTGACTAGTTAATTCCTCAGCTTCAAAATGTGTTGGAAGGGTATTTATGACATTTCACGGTTGTTTTGCTTGCAGGTGGCATGTAGAGATGCCAGCCATTATAGCCAAGTCCATCTCCATCCTGTCAGATGCAGGGCTTGGCATGGCTATGTTCAGCCTTGGTCAGTAATATTATTACCAATTTCGCCCTCTTTTCTTTCGCTTTCTTGGTCTACTAGGAAGGAGACTTAATAGGGAGGAGGGAGATTCATAATAATATTTAGTGGACGACGCAGAGATTGTCTCCTCCCTCTAATAAATTCCCTTTCCTTTCCCCAAGTCTTTTCACCTTTTCCCATCTTTGGCTTTTCACAAGCACCGAAATCTTTTTGGATTCCCTTCCTTGCCTCTTCATTATTATCTGTAATTATTAATGCCCTGACACAGCATCCCAAAGCTCAGCAGCCAACAGTGATTTTTTTTTATTAATTACATTTTTTTTATTTTTGGTATTAAAAATAAACCGACCAAAACATATTGGAATCTATTTTTTCCTAGTGTTTCCTTTTGTTTCTCTTTCTTGGTGGTGGATGTGATGATTATCAGACAAAGCATGCCTAATAACAGGAAGAAAGAGAGGAAACAACTTTTTTATCTATTAAAAAAATAAAAGAGGCAGAAATTGCTGACAAAGTGGAAAATTAGATTGGTGGTGGTGTCATCATGGGCATAGTTTGAAGTCTTTTAACTTTCAATAAATCAATTAATTTAATGAAACTTTTTTAATGATGCAATTAAGTGGGATAATGCAGGTCTGTTCATGGCATTGCAACCAAAGATGATAGCATGTGGGAATTCAGTTGCAACTTTCTCAATGGCTGTGAGATTCCTTACCGGACCAGCTGTTATGGCTGCTGCTTCCATTGCTGTTGGCCTTAGAGGAACTCTCTTACATGTTGCCATTGTCCAGGTCAATTCCTTGTTTATCTTATTATTAATCTTTATTAATCGTATTTGCCGTCATTTTATGTCTTTTTGGAAGAGATTATTTAATCTATTTTTAATCATCCAGATAACACCATAGCACTTCTACTAGCACTCTGTTGGATGGAATTCTTTATTATTTGCACGCTGGTGGTTTTGGGAAATGGGTAAAATCATGAAAAAAAATTACAAGTATATTTTATTGCATGTACATGTTGTGAAGATGAATAGAACAAACATCTTTTTGGGTAATTGTTAAATTATATTATCTTGGAAGTGTGAAAATTAGGGGACAAGACAAGATAAACAATTTTTTAGTTTTTGGTAATTTGGGTTTTCATCTAATTAATTGCACTAATACCAACACTAACATTTGTCACTTTTTCCATGTGATTGGAACCTGGGAAACCAAAATAAATTGGGAGACAGGCTGCTCTTCCACAAGGAATTGTCCCCTTTGTTTTTGCCAAGGAATACAACGTACACCCTGATATTCTTAGCACGGGGTGAGTTCAATTCCATCAGAATATCTGTCTCTTTTAATTTAATTATTTCTCAAAATTCTCTCATGTTTTCATATAGATAATTTAATTTTTGTGTGTGCTTGCAGTGTAATATTTGGGATGCTAATTGCTTTACCAATTACTCTGGTGTACTACATTTTGTTGGGGATCAATAATAATTAACCCAAGAAGAAGAACGAGCAAGTAGCCTTTTGTAGTGTTTTGAGATGCCAAACGAGAGACGACCACGAGTTAATAGGATGGGTGGAGCCAGGAAGGAACACGTTTTATAAAGGAGGAAGAAAGGAACTTTTGTTAATTCGGTAGAAATTAATTGTACTTTAAATGCACGTAGGTCATGGATTATCAATGGAAAAGTAATGCCTTCTCTCTCTCTCTCTCTCTCTCTCTCTCTCTCTCTCTCTCCTTGGTGTCAATTATTTCGGCTCCACCTTGTCCGAATTATTTTACATAGCGAGATTTATAAACTGTTACCCCGGAACCACCGTCCTATTGAATTATGGATCTTGATGTACCTTTTGGCCCACAAAATTTCGATTAGTATTTCGGCCGTAATTAGTAGACGAGTTTTATTAAGACTGGTTGTACTTGTGCGGAGTATTGATGACTTGATAGCGTCTGAGGATGTGGTCATTTAAGTTTGTAAGGTTAACAAATTGTCTATGTATTTTATTCTCATTCTTTGTATTTGTTAGTAATTGGTCACTAATTCTCAATTTGTGCAACTAATTCTAAATTTGGGCTAGGTTAAAATTTTAAAATATGATAAAAAAATCTTTTAAAAACTATTCAACATTGTAGCATTATCAAAATTGTACTTAAAATCTATTTGTTGTACTAGAATAATATCCATAACGATAAATTTAAGCGTTTGTTAGTATTAAGTTAGAGTCAACTGAAATGATATAATTTCAACATAATTGTTCGGGATACTTACTATTAAGAAGGTAGTGCAATTAGGGGCCCTCCATTAGGAGAAGGAAGATTGGTGTTTAGTTGATGTAGACCTCAATGGAATATTGGGGGACAACGGTCACATCTAAGGCTTCTCCTCCTTTAATCGCTACCTTTTTTTTACTTCTGCTTGCTCCTTTTGAAGTTTAACGTATCAGCTTTTTCCCTTCGACATCTTTCATTTTCATTATTATAGTTTTATCATTTTGGTGGTTTCCAAGATCATCTGGCTCCTGAAGGCTCTCTGTCGTTTGGTGCTTTGCCTTTAGCAACACCCCCCCCCATCATTCTCCTTTCTCCACGTGAATTTAGTGGAGCTGTAATGAATTATTTAGATGTCATTAAATTAAAATTTATTCGAATTTTAATTTCAAATCACGCGATATAATTGTTACAATATGTTTACAAGATACCAAACGACACTAGAATTATGATGATATTACATGTGTGTTAATATTGAACGTCTGTTTTCACATTGAATAAGTGGGTATTTTTTCGATAGATGGTAAGTGCAAAAGTTGGGTTGCAAATTGTTTCCTCGCCGAAAAAAATATGTTTCATGGTAAGTGGTAATTTTAATTATTCATTATAACCATAGAAACTACGATATTTTTTTATACGTTTAAAAGCTTGAACTAGATACCTAGAATTAATTAATAGTAAATTACTCATTAGTTCTTATACTTAACCGTAATCTCCTCAAGGGTCCCTTTTTTGAAAAATTATTTAGTTGTATTTTATTTTAAAAAAATATTGGCTTCGGGTCCGTGGTTGACTTCATCACCCATTTTTTTTCATTTTTTCGGTATGTGAACTGACTCGTTTACGCTTTCACAAAAAGACAAATAAAATTCAATTTTTAGCCACGCCACACCTATCTCCCTATGGAAAACAACCCACGCCGTCATCCGCTGATTCCTCTGTGTCTCCATGATGTCAGCCATGGAGGACAATGACGCCTCCTCCGCGGCCAAGATTCCACCTTTTTCATTGTTGTTCTAGACGAGCGCGAGCTCGAGGATGTCGAAATCGCGATCGATGTTGTCGGCACTATCATCGTAGCTGCGAAAGAGACCATCGAAGGTGAGACCCCAGTCACCGTTGATGAAGTAGGCGTAGGTACAGAAGACCTACCTCGTCGAGGATGGCATTGCTTTGCTTGTCGCTAAACTTGACGCGGGGGTTGACAACGACCAGCGCCGCCATCTCATTATGGTTGAGGCTATCGTCGCCATTGGCGTCACATTACTAGAATATGGTCTTGCCCTTCTTCGATCTGCTCCCCCTCGTTGTCATTGAATTAGGGTTTGGGAGAAGGAGAAGAGGGCATCAATGACGGAGAAGAGTGGTTTTCGGGTTTTATTTTTCTTTTTATGACAGGGTAAAAGAATCATTTCACACGACAAAAAAATAATAATATGAATGTTGAAGTCAACCAAGAACACGAGACCAATATTTTTTTTCAAAATACATAGACGGTTAAATAATTTTTCAAAAAACAAGGACCCTATAAGAGACTCCGGTTAATACCAGGAACTAGAGTAATTTGCCCATTAATTAATCGATGGCTGCCAATTTTTTTAAGTTTTCGGGTTCTCATTGTAAGGGTAAAACCAAAGTTATTTAATCTAATGATAAAAGTTTGTATAAATTGTGGGAAGTTTAGTCGTGTAATTTTGGTATAAAAATTTACTTCAAAAAAATCATTTGAAGGATAAATTAACATTTGTGTTGGGGCGGAATTATCCAAAAGAAAAAGTAACTAGCAAGCTTCAGTTCCCACTAAAATGTATATAATCTACCCATAAATGAGGTTGATCTTGTCGTCGCATTAGATTAGATCTCACTTTAACAAAGCTAATCATTTTAAACTTGAGTCACGCAAATAAAATAACTAGTTAAAGCTGTCGTTGGCCATTAATACTCGTGTAGCATGTTAATTAATACTCGCAACACCACCTGTTTGATTTTTATTAATTAAAATATTGAGTTCAACACTTTAAAAATGTATTAATCTTAAATATTTGGTAAAAAAAAATATTCGGTGTTAAATTTTAATATGACACAAAATTAAATTAATCAATATAATATCTGAATATTAAACAATAGATACCAAAGAACTAATTAGGTGCATCTCTTTCATCATCTCGTCGGGTAATGATCATCCAATGTTTATAATGCGGTTTCAATAATAATTAGATATAAAATTATATATGGGGTTGGGTTATTTTTAGTCAGACCCTACATCTTCGCATCTCATTGGTTGAAAATGGAAGTATATTTGAAAATGGGCATTTTGTGTATGATTGGATAGTACGTGGTGTAATGTGATTGGCTACATTATATTTGGCTCGGAAAACAGTACTATGATCAGTCTATTACATATGTACGTTCATCGGTTCATGGAGGAAAAAAATTAGAGTGTGTTCTTACCATTACGTTTTTTAATTGAATAATCAAAAGTTGGATAACATTGGCTTTCCCTTGAATGGAGTCCAGATTGTGTGCGGACTAGTAGCAATCCCCAGCGTGCGGATTAAATTGTAAAAGGGTATACTAGTCTTTACCTACACTTACTCAAAAAGTCAGTTTAAAAAAAACAAAACCCAGTCTTACTAATTAAATCTACAATTCAAGAGAGAGAGAAAAACAGAGAGAGAGAGAGAGATGGGGAGGAAGAAGGGAGTGACGGTGTTCGAGGAAACATCGCCAGAAGGATTCGACCCAGAGAATCCGTACAAGGATTCGGTGGCGATGCTAGAGATGAGGGAGCACCTGGTCCGAGAGAAGTGGATCGACATCGAGAAGGCCAAGATCCTTAGGGAGCACCTCAAGTGGTGCTACCGAGTCGATGGGGTCAACCACCGCTAGAAGTGCCACCACCTCATCGAGCAGTACCTTAATTCCACCAGTGGTATCGGATGGGGTAAGGACCACTGCCCTCTCTCCCTCCACGGGCCCAAGGTCGAGGCAGCGGAGGTAGATTGATTGCTCGGGGCGAGAGTGTTCGGAGGTGGCTGCATAAGTACGCAAGCATGAAGCCATGATCTACAATAACAACACAAATTAGGAATCCACCAAAAGAAAAATTGTACAGATTAGAAAAATTTCAAAAATCAAACCTGGATGTCGGTACTCTTGAACCCAGATATTGGTACCTTTCGTGATAATATTGGTGCCTCTTTAAAGTAATAGTGGTTCATTTGTGTTCAGTATTGGTACATTTATCACAATAATGGTACTTTTAAAAAACAGGTACCTCTGTACCTCAAAAGGGTACCAATATTTCGTAAAAAGGAACCAACATTTCAAACACAGGTACCAATATTTCTAATAAAGTACCAAGATTGCAGAATCAAAGTACCAATTTAGTAAATCAGAGTACCAAAACTACAAAATAGTATACCAGTAATACCATTATTGCATACAATAAACATAGATGTTGTATATGAACACTCAGTAACCATATTTAGGGGGGAAAATAGGAATAACTTACTCTTGCACATTGCACAATGGATTCTCCAAACAATTCTGAAAACCATGATTCATCGTCGGCAAATTCGCAGAGTAACGGTAATACATGTGCCCAGATATTGGTACCTTTAGTGATAATATTGGTGCCTATGTTTATTAATAATGGTCTATTTATGTTTAGTGTTGGTCCCTTTATTTCAATAATGGTACCTTCGTTTCGACCAAAAAAATAAATAATGGTACCTTCGTCGACTAATTCGCAGAGTAAAGGTCATGCCCAGAAAATGGTACCTTTATTGATAATTTTGGTACATTTTTTCATCAATAATGGTTCATTTATGTTTAATTTTGGTACTTTTATTACAATACTGGTTCTTTTATTACAATAATGGTACCTTCGTTAAATCTTTTCACTCTTTTGAAACAAAACAGCTTTTTTCGGAGAATCTCAACGGCGTGGCGGGGTGGGTATTCCGCCTTCTTCTCGTCCATAGAGCGCTTCTCCTACGTCAACATCTCCACCTTCGACCCCGACGACTCCGACGAAGAGGAAAAAGAAGACGACGGTTACCAAAACTCCCTCATGGCCCCCTCCTGCGACTCCTCCAACCTCCTTGTCTAGAACCGATGATGTTGGCCAGCTCTGGAAATTACCCACCCGCCACGCCATTGAGATTCTCTGCCGCCGCCTCCCCTGTGTTCGCGTTCTCTTGGTTGCTGTTGTTGCTCTCCATTTTGATTTTTTCTTCGTGAAGAAATATCAGGAGCATTTTTAACCATAAGAAAAGAGCATGCAGCAAGCATATCCCAGAGTTAGAAGACTCAATTAATTGGAAGAGGGATTTGGAAGAGGAATTTAGAAAATTGAATTATAGAATTTAAATTTCAAAATTAAACTGGAGGGATTTGGAAGAGGGATTACGTTTGAAGAGATTTGGAGATATTTGGGGTGGTTATAGATTTGAAAGGAAGGATTAACATAATACCTATTTTACCCTTATAAATAATAACCCTTGGATCAAAATTTTAAGAATTGATTTATCATCCAAGGGTGTAAAAATCATCCCCATGGTGGGGATTAAGTTTTAGTAGTCCCCGTATAATCCTTTCCCTCTTGAATGTAGTGAGGAGACATCGAACAAAGTCGACCCTACGTGATAAATGAACTTTACTTTTTCAAGAAAATGTGATAACAATTTTTTTAGTGGAAACACACAGTACTGAAATGGCCGTGTGCATGCTTCTTTTCTCAAAAGATGTTTATTATTTGACTTGTATTATATTATTGTTGTTTGAGATAGTAATAAGTAGAATTTGGTATAACCCAAATTCTTACTCGCATTTATTATATTTGAAAGAAATAAGTACCAAATATAATTAGATATTTGGTTTATATCATAATTGCTAATTTGATTCGTTCTATTTAAAAAGTTATTTTGCTATTTTTATTTTTTTAAAATGTCAATTTCGGATCTATAAATTACTAAGTCGGGAATATGATAACAATCAAAAAATGACTGATGAATCTATTTTGTTCTTCGGGAAAATGACTTCTTTCCATTGATAAAAGTTAAAACCTATTACGAAGAGAACAATAGATAATTCGAAAACTTCAAACGCTTGTTAGATAACATTTAGTCGTTTTTACAAGAGAATATAAATCCATCCAATCTCTATTTGTTTCCAATAGAGCATATAATATATTTAAGGATGGATTAGTATAGAGAAATGATTAATTCAAAGTTTACAGAATAAAATGGTTGGACCTAACATATTTTGTTCTTTATTATTGACATTCCATAGAGCATATAATATATTTAGGGATGGATTAGTATAGAGAAATGATTAATCCAAAGTTTACAGAATAAAAAAGTTGGACCAGCCATATTTTGTTCTTTATTATTGATATTCCAAATATATAAATATTGACATAATTTGTATGTCAATATTAATATATTATTGTTTCTTGGAGTTTGGGATCGGTGCGACGAGAGATTTCAACGACGGGGACCAATGCAAGCAGAGATATACGCTTGTCAACTCCGCTATCGTCTTACATCATAGTTTTTCAATGAATGAGAAAATCAGCAATCCACGCATTTTACATAGTATCAGAGTATAATTTTGCTAAACTAGATAGATTTTTAATTAAATTACGAAACAAGGAGGGGGGAGACGAATATGCGAGACTACATAGGTCTACAAGTAATTTAACCTAAAATATTATACCCCAAATTTTTTAGATAGTTAGACAACCCACACCACCACTTTTACTACATCATCGTCATTAGCACGTGTACTACATGCACCAATCAGAGGCGAGGAGGCGCATAGAGGGAGGGGAGGACATACGCACCTTGCTCTTGCCTCCTGCATGTTAGAAAGATAAGGCTTGTCTTGTATGACATGCAATACCCTCACCTGCGTGGCACGAACGGATATGCAGGGATTTATCCGAACTAGGTTTTTTCTAAAACTCCTTTTCCAATTTTTTTACTTAACACCATTATATTTGAACAAACTATTTTTTGTGTTTTTACTAACTTATAATTTATTTTGCTACAAATAATGCAATTGGTGTAGTTTAGATTTTTTAAAATTTTAGTCACTAATTTTTTTTTTCAAATTATGTGATTATAAATTAATCAAGTTACATGATTATAAATTATTTATATAACTTTATAAATAGAGATTAATGAGAATTCATTTTTCCACATTAACTTTTTAGGTTCTATTATTTTTTCACAAAAAATTCTCAAATTCTCTCATTTTTTTCATATAAATTATTATTTTTTTAAAATAGATCCAAATGATCCTACTTACTTAGGATCATTTAGATCCAATGTAAAGTTATTTTTTCATACCAATTTCTCAATCTTTCTCATCTTTCTATATCAATTTCTCAAACTCTCTCATATTTATATATATTTATTAATTTTGCCTAAATACGAATCCAAATGATCCTGCTTACAAAAGTTTTGTATCTAATTTTGATACTAGTTCTAATAATTCATTCACTCAATGTATGGATCGATAGAAAGCCTGAGCCCGTGATAATTAGTATGTTCTTGAGGGCATAATTGAGAAAATGCACACATATCATGCTAAACTGGAGCATTCTACTCCACAACAAAATCTTACTATCGATAGTGACTGAGAAGTGTGTTATGATAGTAGATCATGAACGAGATGGATATCTCCATTATTATCCGAAATTTTTTTGTAATGACAAACTCAACCTCAACGCCCAAAACTATGAATGATCTCTTTGAGACTATATAACTGCTCAAACATAACTTTACAATAGCGAAGTTCATATCGTTCTAAAAAATGATTTGATTAAGCATATGTGACAAATATCTAGTAGTCATACTTAATTATATAATTTAATTTTTTTTTATAAAATTTAGTAATTAATTATGTAATTGACATATATTATACTTGTAATTTGAATTATTTATAAATATTTCTATTTTTCCGAATCATATTTTTTTGTTACTTTTATAAATATTTATTATTTTTATAATTAGTTCATAATCATATTCTAGTTATGTGTACTAAAAAAAATAAAATTAACGTAAAAGTTAAAACTCACATAGACATAAAAAATAAGGTTAAGCTAGGAACGCTAGAGAAATATCAAATTCGGTAGACGGACAAAATTGACGTGAAAGAAAAATATATTAATTGTTTTTTTAAGAACTCCTATCAAATAAAAAAAAGAAGGATACAAAACCGTATGAAGCCCACAACACACCTGCGAACCAACAATCCTGGCCGTCAGGCGGGGCATAACACTCCACACCAGCTATCCAACATGCCTCGTAGTCTGGTGAGAGGAGATATGCCAACCATCACTCATGATAACCAACAGTCCTGGTAGTCAGGGCAGGCAAGACAAACAAATCAATCCGGCACGGCCAGAGAAATATCGTCAAGGGACGAACCTGTAGTATGGCTGCCCGAACATATAAGAGTGTCACCAGTCAGCCTCCGTGAGATAAAAATATATTAATTGTTATTAAGTAGGTGCGATGGCTAGTGCTATGGCCTTTTAAATCATAGCTCATCAATTATAGACAAATGAGAGGAACACGAATTAGACAAAAACTCAAAAGATTTGGCCGAACGTCGTCGTCATGGGCGTGCTGACCCTTGTTTTAAGGTTATTTTTGTTCTCTTTCCGGGATTTACAGATATACGGGTCAACCAACGGGATATTGAACTTATTCAGTTATTTTGATTAAAAAATATTCAAATTTTAATCTGATAATTTTTTTTGAGTATACGATTTCCTCTCAACCTTTTTAAAACTGTACAAAATAACTGACCGGTAATCTACTATGTTTTGTTCTCCTTGTTGTTCTCACTAGCAAATCTGTCCTCTCCTACAATTTTTAATATGTGGGAATCTATTACCTTTAATGTGGTATCTATTTAAACATTATTTTTGGAGTGAAATCGTAATAACATAAAAAACCAACATAGTGTACCGTACTCATAAGTGGTCAATGAAGATCCGATCAAAGGATCAGTCAACACCGAGATAAAAAAATCCGACCAAACTTTTAGGTTTTACCCGTCAACGGAATATTTGGTCACTGATGGCCGTATGTCTACTTTAAATTGATCAGTCAAAAATGTTGTGACATTCAGTTATCTCTCTTTCTTTTAAGCCAACAATCTGATGGATTAATCAAAGATCTACTCCAACGGATATTTAAATAGATTAATTCAATTAACTTATTTATCATAGTTTCTAGTTGTTAATACAATGCCGAATACCTGGTTGAAATTCCCTTAAAATGGAGAAGACACCACTCACAAAATCTTTCTTATTTATAATATATAATTCTACTCAACGTAACATTTATAACACTAACTTTGTTTATCCAAAATCATATGATATTTGAATAATTAAGCCGTTGATTTTGGTATTAGGCTATGTATAAGTTATAAAGTTCAAATTTTGCAATTATAAAGACAAGTTATTATAACCATTAATCAGACAAGTTTTCGATAATTATAGATACTTCATTATCTCTTAAGACAAAATATTTTTTTCGTATATTCGCAGAATTAAAGAAATAATTAACCAAAAAGTACCCACTCGTATGAGAGAGGACCACAAAAAAATTCTACTTTACCAGTAGGGAATCCGAGCCAGGGGATGCATGTCATGTGTACGCAACAACATATAAAACAACTTCCACCAAAAAAAAACAACATATAAAACAACTCACTCAGAGTCAAATCAAAAAAACGTAAGGTCTAATTTTTATCGATGTTGTCTCTCTGATTGCGACTCCAAACATTTAAGTATCAAAACTATTTATTATATCGATTAATATAAAATTCAATTACGTTAGAACATAGCTGGTATTAAAAGATAATCTACATAATTATAACATTCCTACTAATTTATATGTCAAAATTGAATATATGTTTAATGGGGATGGGGATAGATGAGACGAGGGAAGGCCCTTGATGTCTCCCACTGGACTGTGTTGGGTCGGCCCTTTAGCAGACAACGCCTTGTGGCTATGTCACGTTGGTGTTGGGCTTTTCTGCCTTTTTGCCTCTTTCTATTCCTTCTTTATCTGACTCTCTGTACTAAAATTAAAGCGGCTCGCTCATCCTGGTCCGGGGGGACATGTATCAGTATCGGTACCAGTATGCCGGTAAACTACAGTTCCATCCGAATTATAGTAGATTTAACAATTGGATCCCTGAAATTTGGATAAATTCACACTGGATCTCTGTATTTAAAAAAAAATACATTTGCGTCCTTTTTATATGAAATGCTTTGCTCGCTTATACTGTTCATAATGATTTGAAACATTAATCACCAACTAGGATTGTTTAATTGGTAATTGACTTAGATTTTCTTAAAGTGGATTCAAATCTTATGACCGAAAAGGTGTCATAAACATCTTCATCGAGAGAAGACTTCAACGTTCGAGTCTGAATTTTAGAGAAAAAAGGACATCAATCAAATATTAAATTAGTGTAAAATAACTATAATAGCTCCTAATTAAGCTTTTGGTTTGATTTAAATATGTCACACCACGCGAAGAAGTTTAATTTTGACGTTGAACATTTAATTTAATGTATGACTAAATATTTGGCAGTGAAGAAGAATTGCACTATACCCTAAAAAGAAGAAGAATTGAAGTAGTCATTTATTTTATTCATGGAGGAAACTTCTTGGTCCTATGACGATTAATAAATTTTGTCATCAAAAAATATTTAGATAACTTGCAGTAGAGTCCCTGGGTTAGTGGGTTAGGATTAGGGGTGGGCAAATAAACCGAAACCCGTAAATCCTAACTGAACCGAACCAAAAAATCTGATCCAAACTGGAACCGAAAAAATAGTTCGAATTGGGTCTGATTTTTAACAAAATTTGGTTCTCGGGTCCGGGTCGGATCCAAGCCTACAGATCCATTTGGACCCGACCCGAACTGAAATATATATATATTACTTATGGTAAGTGTCATTTTTAATCAATGCTTTAATTTATATTATATATTTTGACACTTAATTTTCTCCCCTGAGTGTCATTATAGTTTATATTATATATTATTTAGTTTATATTACTTAATTTATATTATATATTACTTATGGTAAGTGTCATTTTTTTCGGATTTTATGGTTCGGATCCGGGTCGACCCGGACCCAAATTTCGGGTCCGGGTCGGATCCGAAGTTAAAATGGTTCAGTTCATGTCTCATAATTCCCTGATTTTCGGGTCTGGATTTTTTGGGTGTGGGTGGGATCGGGTCTTTTGCCCACCCCTAGTTAGGATAGGGTGGTGAGGACCACTGAAAATAAAAAACGACTGTGGATGGCTGTCCATCCTGGTCTCGGGGGGTGGGCGGGGCTGGTGGGGCCCATTTTTATAGGTTGTCTTTTTGTAATCTAATTTTTATCCTACTTTGTATAATTTTCATAATATTATTCATTCACATAAATTTTTATAGATAAGATTTGAGGTTAAAAAAATTATAATTATCTTTTTTTAAAAAAATAAATAAAAATAAATTAGAAATAATAATTTGGTGTAATTTTTAATTAGCATTATCTGCATTTATAATTTATCATTTCATATTTTCTATTTAATGTGAATTATCGCTAATTTTATGCTTTTCAACAAATGCTATTATCATTTAATTTTCAAAATTAACAATTTAATATGAAGTACAAAATTTGTATTAATGAAATTAATATGTGAATTAAAAAATTAAAATTAATTAGGTTGATGATATAGATGATAGATATATTAATTATTTATTGGTTGAGGATGGGTTGGGTAGAGATGTTTGCGTGGAAAAAAATTGAGTGTAATGGAATATGTTTAGATAGATGAGTAAAAAATTAATTAAATATTTTAGAAATGGCTAGAGATAGGTTGGGTCGGAGATTCTACTGCGGATGTCTTAGGGAGGCAACTACATATATCTAAGAAAGCATGGATCTTTATACTAGTTTCGATATACTTCATGGACTAAACTGTATTTTACCTATATATGATTCCTCCCCTCTCGCCTTTTATTGAGTCTAGGTGACTTTATCGTACACTGTTCTACATAGTAGCTCGGCGGTAGCCAACGTCGCTGGGTGTTATTATTGATAAGTCAGCTTTTTTGCACCCTTGTTATTTTGTACAGCTTTTCGCAAAGCTGATCTTATGATCAATCGCTAGTTCTCACTGTTTGTGACATTGTTCTAATTATTTGAATAGAATAATTATATATACAATATTATTATATTTATAAGTGAATTTTATAATATTTAACAGTAAAATTTCAATTAAAATTTGAATTAATTGAGAATGAGTTGAGATACTAGTGTTTTCGTCAAAAAAAGTTCGTATTCTCCGCGATTTTTTTTCTCCATATTCATGGGTGCTTAGGAATTATTACATCCAAAGGCCAAAGAATCTTTTAGAAGATAATGTGGACAAGTCACTCGTTTTTTGGGTAAGAATTTCCGACAAGTCATTGTGTGCACTTTGAATAATAGTTTATTGGGAAAATTAGGCTAAGGTCCCTGTAGTTTGGGGATTCAACTGGTTTCGTCCCTATAGTTTAAAAACTACTCTTTCAGTCCATCATAACTTAAAAACACAGACGTTTAGTCCCTCCTTCCGATGCCGGAAAATTTTCCGGCCAAAATATGACCTCATGTGACCCTTTTACCCTTTTTCCCAAAATTTATTAAAAAACCTCCAAAATTTACTAAAAACAAAAACCTCACCTCCTTTGCCCAGCCTCCACCGATCTTCCTACCCCTTCACCTTACTTTTTGATGAATTTAAAAAGTCCTTCAAGAATTTAATCTTCCAAAAATAAAATAATCTTCGGCTAAATCAAAGTATAGCTAAATAGGCCACACAAGATACAACTAAATCAAAACTGCAATTTAATCTTCAACTTTTTCTTCCTTGGCATCTTCTTCGTCATTCCTCTTCCTCGCAACAGAACATGGATTCTCCTAGGCACGCCCCACTTAAAGAGATGCCTCAGCCAAGAAAAGCAGAGGAGGAGGACTACTCAACGAGCACGGCTGCGAGGACGTCGTAAGCTACGAAACGAACCTCTGACGATGAAGAAGTGAGCAAGACTTCCTCCTGCCTCGTGGACTCGGTTGTGCTCGCTTCTAACATCATCGTCGAGAAAAGCAACATCCAATTAGGGCTTCGCTCGAAAAAGCCCTAATTTTTAGCGAATTGGGAAAAATTGAAATTCTGAATTGATGGAAGCTGACGGTTGAATGTGAATTTGGATTGTGGTTTAGGCATTGGATAAGATCCGATTCGAGGGTCTAACGGACAAGAGCAAGAGGAGCTGCTTAGTCGACGATGCCTCCAACGATGATACCTTCATATACGACGGTGGGGACAGCCCGCGAGCAAGCCGATAACTATCAGGATCCCGTTGAGACTGCGGAGGTCGAAATATTTAGACACTTCTGTTCTCACATAACCAGATATTTGCTAGGTTGGAAACGGGTTGAGAGCTAATTTAATTTAAATTACGGTCAGAAACGGCTCGAAGACGAAGCTCGCAGGAAGGACAGTGAAGCCAAAGTTTTTGAAGGTGCAAGGTGGGGACACATAGTCAAGAGTCTAATTTGTTTTTCAAATCTGTTTTTTATAGAAATTTGTCGATCCCAGGAAAAACGGTAGCTTGGTGATGGGCGGTTTTGCGGAAAAAGAGGGTGGGAGGTTTGCTGGAGGAGGAGGGTCGGAGGTTTGTTTAAAAAAATTTGATTTTTTGGTAGAAAAATGTAATTTACAGACAAAAGGGTAAAAGAGTCCAGCCAGGTAAATTTTTGGCCGGAAATATCTCCGGCGTCGGAATGGGGGACCAAACGTCTATGTTTTTATGTTATAATGGACTGAAAGAGTAGTTTTTAAACTACAGGGACGAAATCAGTTGAATCCCCAAACTATAGGGATCTTAGCCTAATTTTCCCTAGTTTATTTTGTTGACGGAATCTTTTTTGTTGGCTGGATTCTTCATACGTAATATTTGGGTTTTCTTTTATTTTTCGCGCAGAATTAGGTTTCACATTAAACTGACACAACTTATTATTTGAAATTATTATTATTATTATGATGTATTAATAATATGTGCGTCATTCCGTCCATGATAAACTCTTATCTTAATTGTATTTATTCTATCATCATATTAAGATTCTTTGGATTTCTTTTCCATCGATATACACATCTCTATTTTGAGCTAAATTAGATACTTCTATGAGACGTTGAGCTAAACTAGAAATTGTTCTCACAAGATTTTACTATTTTTTTTGTTATGTTTTCTAGAATGTAAGTTTGATCTATTCTGATTCACATATCATGCTTAAGATTTTAAGGTTATGCGTAAATACAATTGTTACACTTAAAATATAATGATACCATACATAAGGAACGAGCTAGGTCCTAGGTGAGAAGTTTTGGGAGCAATTGTCCTTGCTGAAATGTTTTGTATGATAATTAGTATATTTTTTTACTATTTATCTTCATCAAAAAATCGAAAATGACCACACACAAAATTTAATCCTACAAATGAAAATTAAATTTTTTTAAAATTTATAAATTGATTTCACTCCCCAAAAACTTATAAACTTTACACTTATAATTTATAAACAATTCAGTTACACTCCTAAAAATTGGTTATCTCGAGATGTGGACCAAAAAGAATTTTAGAATTAAGATTTTTAAAAAATGCCTCGAACCAGTCGAATTGTAAATCGGGCGTAATTTTAGGTTGTTTTTAGGGTGAAGTGCATTTGGACTAGAGAATTTGCCCAAAAAATTCAGTCAGATCGGACGGTTCGCATGAAAATTTGGTATGATTATATATTTTTTATTATTAGCTTATATTTACATATATACCAATACATATTTGAAAAAAATTATATAAAAATAAGAAGAAGAAAAATTTGGTCTAATTATTGGTTGGACCAATCGAACTGTTGACCCAGAGATTGAACCCAATTCTAAATCGACTTTCGGATCGTTTTTAAGAACCCTGTTTAGAATATGTTGATTTAATAGGCCTAGTCTAATATAAGCATTTTAGGACTCATGGCCCATGGGACAGCATAGAGGCCGCTAAGAGATGCCCATAAGCTGTTGATAGGCCAATTCAAGATAAATGGGTTCATTTCTTCTTGGGCTTGTAAATTGTTACGGATGTTGAGCCTATGGTCGATACTATCTTTGAAATCTCTTCTGCTTCCCAGTGAGCCCTTGGGAAATTATATATATATTTTTTTTGGTAGAAGGAAATTATATATATATAGAGTAAAATGAAACTTAAGAAAAGTTGTAATAATCTTCTAACAAATATTTAACAATAAAAAATATATGTTGAAAAAACAACAAGACTGACAAGAAAATTAGATCTCGTGGATTGGATATCCCAAGATATGTTATTTTAACTAACTGAGAATTAAAAAAAAAAAATGAAGGTCGCCAATGAAATTTTCATACGAATTGATAATAAGTAAGATTTGTTAATCATAAAAGATTCGAACACTATAGCGTAAGAAAAAAGTAAAATATCTTTAAAAATAATTATGTCAACAAAATTACGCCACTAATTAAATTATAGAAATGCCTTAACAAATTACTTTAAAAATATATCAACCTCCGTCCTCACCCACTTTGGATATTATTATTATTCATGACATTTTGTCAAAATAGTGTCTAAAAAAACTTATTCTAAAAATGGTGTCCACAGGGTAAAATGATTTTTTTTTTCTATTTCTTGATTAAAAAAACAGATAATTTATTGTTCCTTTGGTAAAAACAGATATATTTTGTTTCTTGGTCAAATGAATATTTGATATATTATTTTATTAATATTATTCGCGCTCTCTAAAACTATAGCAACATCATGGTTAGCCCAGGCCACAGGGGGAAGCACTAGTCCAATTTCATTGGGGACGTGAGTTCATTTCACATTCTTTTGTGAAATTCTAATAATCAAAAGGTAAGAATAATTTGCAGTTGTAAAACTCTATGCGATTGCGGCTTTAAAATACGATTGTCGTTAAGATTTTTGTGGACACTTTTAGTTGGATACGACACAACAGTTTTCAACGGTAGAGTTTTAATAGTCAATATGTACAAAATAAATTATGTAAAAATTTGAAAATGACGAGATCCAAACATACGTCTCCAATAAAATGGGGCGAGTCACGAGTGCTTCCCCGCTAGACTAACCACGTTGATATAGTTTTAGAGCGCACCAGTAATTTTAATAATGTAACATACCAAATATCTGTTTTTATCAAACAACGGGAAAATATCTTTTGGATCAAGAAATGGAAAAATATGACTAGGAAGCAGAAAAATATCTCATTTTTTTATCAAACGAATAAGATTTTCATTTCCTGATAAAAAGGGATAGATTCCCGTTTTTTAATTCTAAGAAACGAAAAAGAATTCGTTTTGACATGTGTACACCACTTTCAAAATACTTTAAAAAAAACCTATTTTGACAAAACCCTACCCACAAGGGCATCGGGAACTGAACCGGAGGTGCGTGGGTTCGTGTGCCCACCGAGTCAGATCATAACCCTCACTCCCTCGCTTGACGCTTCTCCTATAGCTTTCTTCAAGAATTTGCTACTTTTCATTACTTATTCTTCAAAATTTAAGATAATACGATATTTATTAAATATTTATTAAGACAAATTTTTAATGCTTTAAATTCATATCCAATTAACTTTGAATTAGTTATCCAAATGGCATGGCCACAAGTGAAATGAACCAAAAATATATAATTTAGATATTAATAAAATTATTATGTTAGTAGTTGTAGGTACAAATATGTAAATAAGATAATTTTCTTTATATTCTTGTCAAGGAAAAAAATTGTTGCATCTCGTAAGCGCAATCTTTGTGTCTTGGTACCAACCCACAAATAATTTCATGAATCTTAACACAGATGAAATTTGATGGACAACCCAGGCCCTACTAGAGTGAGTGGTGTTTCGTTCGCGATGCTGATTTCACGTTCACAGGAGGAGATTAAGATCCACCATTCATTGCGAGAGGGCAATCGTCTCGCAAATATTTTTTTGAAGCATACTTTGGAGATTGACTTTGATCATGTTACCTATGGTGTGTTTTTTTATTTTGTCTCGATATTTAGCTTAATGATTTATGAGACATTAGCTTTTTCGGATGTACCCATGTGACCAATGATGATTCACCAGGGTCCACGACAATGTCAATATGCTCTTTCTCACGTGTGAATTTTTCATATCGGATTTTTTCGTTAAAAAGTTTTACCAAAGTCAATGACTGAAATCTCATGAGAGAGGATCTTACTTCTGAGGTCATCGACGAGATTCACAGTCCTTTGTTATTTGAGAGGCTGCATGACCTTGCTGGTAGCGTTATTTCTTATGAGTAGTTTTCCATATGGCTTGTACTTCAACATTATTTCGATTTATTTAGATGCTTGATTTCGATCTAAAAACACTTGCAAGCGCAATCGTTCATTAGGACTACACGCACCTGTTTCCCCAAGTAATCCCATTTCGAGGCCATCATCAGAATAAATAATTTTTTTCTGATTCATCCACATCAAATCAACCCACTATATTCATTTTTTTTTCATCCCCACATCTCTATTTCAACCCATCTCCAACCAATAAAAAATTAACATTTTCTCATTCACATCATCAACTCAATTTACTTTAATTTTTCTCTCATCCACATATTCGTAAACTTGTAATTTTTTATAACTACACATAAATAAAAATTTGTATTAAAATTTCAAATTCAAAAAATAAAAATACAATATCTTGAATAAAAAATATTAATTAGAAATAAATTGAGTTATAGAGAGTTAGGATTGTAAAATAGTTGAAAATTTTGAAAGTTAGGATTACAATCTGTAGTATAAAGAAGAAGATAGAAATTTAGATTGTATGTAAAAATATGTAAACATCT
>SOPF01026789.1:7970-50485 GCA_012979155.1 Hypericum perforatum
AGAAGAAGAAGAAGAAGAAGAAGAAGAAGAAGAAGAAGAAGAAGAAGAAGCAAGCTGTTCATATGGAGCAGAATGCTCCTTCTGAGAAGGAGAAGAAGAAGGAGAAGAAAAAGACCAAGGAGGAATTGCTGAGAACAAGGAGGACTACAGCAAGTTCTACGAGGTCTCCTCCAAGAACCTCAAGCTTGGCATCCATGAGAACTCTCCCTTCCTAGAGAAGCTGAAGAAGCAAGGCATTGAGTTTCAGGGGGAGAGAAGAAATGAAACTCCTGACATCAGCAAGGCTGTTGGGTCGTCAACAAGTGGAAATCTGCTACTGCTTGTGTCCAACAAGCTGCTGCAGTTTCAGGTGCTGGAGGTCCCTGAGCTTATTCCAAGCTGCTGCAGGAGGAGGAGAAGAAGAAGAAGAAGGATAAGAAGGACCACAGAAGGAGAAGGAAGAGAAGATCAAGGAGGTGTCTCTCGGAGTCCAGTTTCTTTGTGTACCCGTACAAGCTTATCATCAAGACCTGTGGTACTACCAAACTGCTCCTGGCTATCCCTGCCATTATCAGACTTGCCGACTCCACTGCTCTGAAGGTCAAGTCCGTGAGATGGTCATTTCACCAAACTCGGGTTGCACATCGATGCTTATGTGATGGGCATTCCAGATGACACCCAAAAGTGGCATGTCTACTCTGCTGTTACTGACACAATCATCCACGCCTGGAGATGTGTATGACTGGACTGGACAGAAAGCAAGCATCGGTCTTCTACAAGACGAAATTGAGCTCAGCTGCAGCAATGACTGAGGAATCTGAAACTGCAGCATAGAAGATCACAGAAGTTGAAGTTGTTCCCGCTGTGGAAACTCCTGCCTCCAAGCCTTTGAAGAATGGTAAGAGAGAGGCAGAGGAAGCTCTGGAGAAGGTTGTTGTTAAGACCGCGAAGAAGGTTGAAGAATCCAGTGATTCTTCTGATGAGAGTGATTCTGATGAAGAATATGCAAAGCCTTCAACTCAAACTAAGGAAAAGAAGAGCTAGCTGTATTGAAGCAAGTGGATGAATTTGCTTCGAAGGGGCAAAGTGCTGTCCTCAATCTGCAGAACAAAGCATTGAAAAATCTGCAGATTTTCAATCTGAAGATGCTCTTGCAAGATGAGTTTTTTTTACTCAGAAATCAGATTGAGAAGATGCACAAAGACATGATGAAGTCACCAGCTTCAAGTTAGCTTATCGAGAATCCTGAGCTGGTGCTTCTTCAGGGACAGAATCATATGATGCTCAGTGGACATGGAGGAGCTCATGGCCAACAATTCAGAGCTGAACATTATCCAGCAAGTTGGGATTGTTCAATTTGCACAAGCCCAACTTGAGGGGGAGTGTTGAATAACTTATGATTTGCTGAGTTAGTTTATTAGTTAGTGTGTTGGCTGTTGTTTTATCCTAGTTAATGCTTTAGGCTTTACCTAGTTTAAATATATTAGAACCCATGCTCTATGGTTAAAGTAGATAGTTTATGTTCCCTAGTTTGTCCCTTAGATGTAAGAAGCCGTTGCTTATCTGCAACGGCTATATTCTCTCTCCTCATTTCACTTGTATTCCCAGCCTATATATACCTCATAATGAGATGAATAAAATAGTGCAGCAGATTAAGCCATTTATATCACTCCTATCTATTTTCACAGAGAGCAACGACAAAGCAAAATGTTTATCTTTGGACAAACTTTATCCATCTTACTCGCCTTGCAAATGGGCCTCTGCGGATCTCTCATATTGACTAGGAGGTTTTCGCATTTCAAGTCAAAATGGACAATGTTTTTTCCATGTAAATACTCCATCCCAAAAGCAGCATCCATGGCTATGATGAGTCTCTTACGGCGATCAATGGTTCTGACAAAAGCAAGAACTCGATTAATAACAAGTTGAATATAAAGCTACAGAGAAATAGAATCATGGCTCGAACATGCTACCTGTCCTTCTTTTGCAAGAACTGCTTCAGAGATCCATTAACCATAAATTCTGTCACAGTTGCCAAAGATCCGTCTGGTCCATCACGAACTATACCATAAAAAGCAACGACATTGGGATGGTGCAGCGAACTTAAGATTAAGGCCTCCTTCCAGAAATCTGCTATCTAGATCACAACAACAAAGCACAACTATCAGACGGTTCAATATCAAATATACAATAACATCAAATGGGGAACATCGATGTCAAAACTAATTAACTGTATGCACAGGTTTGGAATGCAAAGAGAAGTATCTCATTCCTTTGCATCCTGACCAACTTCTCCATGTTAAAAAGATTTTGGTGCTAACTCTCATTTTGTATTAACATAAGAACTCATTATAAAAAATCAAACATTCCCATTTGTTTTTTGGAAAGGAAAAAAAAAGGCCGGAGAGAGAAGGATACCAGACGCTCCCTTTCAGAAGGTTTCCCAGTAAAGCAGCTGGCTTTTATCCTCTTTATGGCCACATCAGAACCTTTCCATTTCCCATGAAAAACAGCTCCATACGTACCAGAACCTAGTTCACGTATCTCTTCCAAGTCATCATTTCTTATAGTCTGCATACACAATGAGCATACAGTAAAAAATAAATGCATGAGAAGTATCATTCAGGTCAATTAATAGCTCGGAGTCCTTACTCCTAACAGTGTCCAACGTAACAAATGAAGTAACTACAAATGACTCAAAAGATATGCAGCATAATGAGATTCCAAAAAACCTGTAATCCCCTCTCAATAGCTTCTGCTTCTGCTTTCGTGGGCTCAATTATGTTCTTATTATCATTTTCTGAATCCAGCTCGACTTCTTCATCAGCATTCTAAAGAAAAATAGATTATTAGACATTTATATACAGCAAAAACAGATTCAATTAGAGATCAATTAACTCTCACCACTACTTCAGATTCTACAGCAGCTTCTCTGTGCCCTGACTTTTGTTCCAAGGGGTTACAAATATTCCCCACTACAGTTTTCACTTCTCCTGCCTCTTCCAGTGCTGCCTTCTTAATAGAAGCAATGAGCTCTGGAACAAAACTCAAACGGCTAAGCGACATGTTTGGATCTCCAAGAATGGGAGAATTGATTCCCTCGCTTTCTTTTGGATTGCTGCTAGGTTCTTCGGAATGCTTCATGCCATTTGAATAGGTGGTCTGAGCAAACGTCGGTCCAATATTGCCATTACCATCCCTGTTTTCCTCATGCCGAGGTATGCTTAACACATCAGGTACCTGTATGACAGTTGACCCATCATGATTTGTGAAGTTTCTTTCCTTTTTCACAAGAGAAACGTCTCTCCCTGCCTTTGCAACTTCTATGGGATTCGCTGTACTTGGATCCACAAAGTAACATTGATTACCCAAATTAAAAGGCAAAGGAAGCACATCGCCTGGTCCCGAAGAGATTATCTGTCTATTTTCTGGATCATACTCACTTGAGCCCAATTTTGAAGGTGGGAAACGATTGTAATCCAAGGTGGTTGCGCCATCAAAACCAACTGCTTGTTGGGATGATTCAGCCCAGGGGTAGAGACCATCCATTCCATTACCCGCCCTTTGACTACCCTCTGGAGTAGCTCTGACAAATGCAGGATTAACTGTACCATTCACATGTGCAGTCATGGCTGAAGCTTCATGTGCAGTAGTAGTTCCAAGGACCGGGTTTGGGGCGTTTCTCCAAAATGTCTGAGCATGTAGGTGCCCTGGTGTCATGGGATGGAGATTCTCTGTTCCATAAGCAAAAGCATAGTTTCCATAGCGGGTCGAACGATCTTCAGGAGTACCATTATGCAGATGGTGCATAGGGGGCAGTGCTTGGTCGTGAAAAATTTCACCGCCTAACTCAAGTCCAGCTCGATGATGAACAAAATTGGAGGACATGTTATGGCTATCAACATAGTTAGCATGCCCAATTGGATAATTCACCGCAGCACCATCCGCAATATATTGATCATTAAACCTTCCAGCTCCAGAAAAATACGGTCTTGCATCATCAGCACGGGGACTGGGCTGGTGTTGCATAACCCACCCTCTATCTAGGCCAAGAGCTTCATTGAAGCCAGAACGTGGATCATTCTGTTCTTTGGGGTACATGCCATGGTGCAACTTTGGGTCGCCATTTAGAATCAAAGGCTCCCTGTTTGGTGAGCATTCAGAACATCTGTTCGCGGCCTGTGGAAGTCCATTTCCAACACTGGATTGCTCCAAATATGGTTGGCTTCTGTTGTTCCCTTCAAAACAACCAGGAGTAGGAAACAAGTTACCTGGGAAACCAGCCTTATCTCCCGGCATAGCACCAGAAGGAACCCATGCTAGATTCTCGGCGAAGGTTGGAGGATGCTCATAACCAGGATGATGACCAAGTTGCAAACGAGCTAGTTCTTCGGGCATTCTTTCATTGCATTTGTCAGAAAATTCCCCGACCTGCATGCGGTACCTTCCAGAGGGCGGTGAATTTGGAAACTCTGACACTGTTCTTGGATCAAGATGCCCGCCATGATGCCTGGGAGAATAATATGCAGGACTCCACGGTCCGTCAGCCTCATTATATCTCCGAGGAACAACAACAGGACGCAGATTGTAATGAGGCATGGACATGTCACTACTCCTGTAGCCATGCATCCCACAATCGAAAAATGAATCTTGTGCATGAATATCATCCATCTGACCAATCATAGGGGAGTCAAGCTGCCTTCTAAATTCAGCCCCATCATTCAAATTATTCAGCGCATCCACGTACCTCTGCTCAGTATCCCTCTCATCCCCGTCAATGTAATGCACTGAACCATCTGGGTCTGGATGAGGGAACAGAAAAATCCTCAGCCTAGTAAATCCATCCCCAGACCCCAACTTCTCATACTCTTCCATCATGTTAATCACATCATCATCATTCACAACCGACACCAATGCATCAAGATCCTCATCAGGCTGTTGGTATTTCAGCACCGATGCACCGTCATAAAGCTCTCTCATCTTACTCATCAACTCGTCATAGCCAATATCCCTCGGAAGACTAACAATCCGTGTTTCCCCACCCACATACCGCAACTTCCCATCCTGCGGGCGAGGCATAATGCTACCTAGGAAGCTACACAGTAGCTTAACACGCGGAACATCATCGTTAGGATTTGCAACAGACGTCAGGGAATCCATCTGCTGGCTGTCGAGAGAAGTATCAGTGTCCTTCAAGCACTCCAGTCTCTTATTGCACATGGAGCATATCCGAACTCGAGCTCGGATTGGTACCTAAATTAAGAAGAAAAAACACTTCACTAAACTCGTAACAGACAAAAGTCTTCATCGAAACTCCCCAAGACCCGATCTTTTTACAAACCCAGATACCAAAACCAAAACTTTAAGACCAAGAACACCACGAAAACGCAAGAACTCAAGTACCCAGATTTAATTTTCCTTGTCTGAATCACTCCAATACCAAAAATAAGATCTTTCTACCGATAAAAAAAAATGAGAGAGTACCTGAAGAGCTCTCCTGTGTCACAAAATCTCCACGCATAAAAAAACTATCCACTTTTGAGAAAGTGATTATTATTGGTTAGATATAAACAAATTAAGTGTATTAATTATAAAAAAAAGGGCAATGAAAAAGGGTAAAAGGGGGAAGAGGAACACGAGGAGGGAAGGGAATGATCCTTATTCCTTTATGGGTAGAGAGAGAAAGTAGAGAGAGAGAAAGAGGGGGGAGATTGGGGTGGGGGGATGTGTGGCAGTACCAGGCGGGGTTCTTGGGCATCTTTCTTTTTACATTATTTATCTTTTCTCTCTCCTTTGTTTGTTTTGTTCCCAACCGGCGCAATGGAATTATTCCCGGTTCTATTCGGATTTTTTATTATACTATTTGATATTCCAACTAAATTATATGTAAACTTATTCAATTCTACCATTTATTCTCTGCTAAGCATAATTCTATCGTTCGATTTCTCATGTTCCTTCTCATATTAACGATCGTCTTTTTACAAATATAATTTTATATAGTTGTCAGTAATTATGGAGTTGTGGAGTTCTTCACTCTTTTTTTGCTCAATTTTATTTAAAAATATGAATTAAGCTATCATAAAATTCCTCCAACGATTATCTCCAACAATTTTTTTCAAAGAATAAATGCACATATGGCTAGTGATTTTCCGATAAAGTTGCAGATTTGGATAACGTGTTTCCTCTAAGTGGTCGCTAATCTCCTGTTCTTGATATTAAATTGGACATACGATCTCAACTGATGACACTTTTTTTATGTGGTTGTTTTTTGGATTCAAATATGTGAAATTTGCACTATAACAAGTAAATTTATGTTTGTATGATTCATGAGTTTGATCAAACATCATATGTGATGAACCCAAGCCAGTGCTAGCTGAGATGCAGTGTATTTGCTTTCTCGTCGCGGTCTCGTTGATCTGCTCGAAGATTTGTTGGTTATGATTCAGATTCTCAAGCGTAGAACCTAGGCAAAGTCTGCAAAATTAATCACTTATTAGTTAGCCAAACAACCCTATTTTGTTCCAAAGAATAGATTGAATACATCAACTTAATATATCTGTAGCACAAAACATTTTCTAAAAGCACAGGGTTGAATTTAATCAAGACTTGCTTAGATAAGAAAAGCTTAAGATGTATCAATTGTGAAGACAATCAATCTGATCAATCAGCAAGCCACCAGCCTTTCGCACGTTCTTGACGAATGAGGATTATGTCGATAGAAATTTTCGTTCGAGTAGACTGTATACCACAATTCCAATCCCAAGCTCCTTAAGAAATAGTAGAAATCGTTACGCATCGAAAATCATACACAAAAATGCAAACTAAAATTACATACTGCTACATCTATGTCAACAGACATGTAATGAAGAGCGATGATCAGATGAACAGTATGAGCACGGCAAATCGTTGCAGCAGAAGCTTCTGACAATTCTACGTAGTTCACTTTATTCTCTTCCACCAGTTTCTTAAGCTCACCTATCTTGCAAAACATAAAAGAAGGAGTGTGGTATGAAGGAATTTAGTATCTCAATCATATACGAAAAAAGCAATGGGGAGAGTTTAGAAGGAGGAAGCAAACCGTGATTTTGACGGGTATGGAGTTGTCGAAGAGGTGCTAGTAATAGAGATCGACAGATTCGACTTGCAGCCATTTGAGGCTGGCCCCGCAGGCAGCCCGCACATAAGCTTGATCGCCATGAACACCGATCTTGCCATCCACAAGGTTAATGCCAAACTTGGTGGTCAACCGAACCTTGTCTCGCAATCCTCCTTGAAGAGCCTGACAAGACAAATGCCATCAACCAAAGTTATTGTCACCATCAACCAAAATTATTGTCACCATCAACAAAGTACCAAATTGGGTCTCAAAGTGAATTGAAACTCTATATCTAACTCAAATCTTGATCAAAAATTTATTAATCTATAAAATGAAAGGTAAAAATTTCAAAATAATCTTCAAATGAATTCGCAATTTATTCAAAGAAAGTGTCATAAATTATGCAACTTTTCAACTCATAGTGAATTTATTCAAGTGAAATTCGTAAATGAATATGTGTTAGCTGGTTAGGATTTCAAATTCTAGCAAACCAAGCTAAATGGCATTATCACCACCTTTGAAAGGTGAGAAAATTTTAATATTGATGTGTTCTTGTTAGTATATATGTCCTAGAAACAATCATATTAAAGACATTGTAGTTGATTATATTGAGCTATTTTAACATTATACTTATTAAAATATAATATTTAATTATTTATATATATTCATGTTAGTGCTTCCATGATGCGAACAAAATAGAAGTTGATCTCCATATATTTGGAGCATGAGTGAATTACCAGATTGGTAGACAAGTACATCGTATTGAGATTATCACATCATAAGATCTGAGGAGCTTTGCATGGTAGCTTAATTTTGTTGAGGAGCGATTCAATCATAAAGTTTCGGATGTGATAGTGGCAAGGGCCCAATGCTCAATTTCTATATTAGAGCAAGAAATTGTTCATTACTCGTGTGATAATCAGGAGATCAAGTTGGGGCCCAAGAAGATGGTATATTTTGTGGAGAAACAATCAAGAAGATAATTAGCCTAATTGACATCACTATATCCTTGTAAGGCCAGACTTAGTCTGTTTGATGAGAAGACCATGATTAGTGGTGCCTTAAAAGATATTGTACTATGCATTTTACACGCATCCAGCTTGTCGATATTGGAGAGTGCATAAATTGGACTGCTTTGTTGGCTGCAAATACAACTGTAAGTTTAATGATGCTAAGGTACTAGAGACAACTTACTGTTTGATAAAATAGACCTTCATAGTGAAATATCGAGAGTAGTGTCAACATTTATTGTTGATGTAGCTTGAGGCTTACAATATGCCATTTTGGATTTGACTAGTATATCACAAACATATTTGCATTGAGAAAAGAATAACTTTTTAGGTATATGAGCATCCTCAATTTTAAGGAAGTAAGACAAATGAGCAAGATTTTTCCAAGGAACCCGATATTCAAAATTAGGGTACTTTGGATAAGCAAACCAGGTGGTTGCTCAAAATTTACATTTTTAATAAGATGATCATGGACAAATGTAATCGACATATCAAATTGACATACACTAGTTAGCCATAAGAAACAATAGTAGAAAGGTATAGTCAGATGATAGCAGACTTGACTACTAGACTGAAAGTCTCCAAAAAGTTAATAACAAGATGTTATTCAAAGCTCTTGGTAATTAGCCGAGCTTTATAATGCATCACCGGACCATTAGAGTATATTTTGTCTCAAAAGACCCACTTATACCCAAGTATATTTGGTGTAGCCGAGCGAGGAACTAACAACTAATTATTTTCTGTTATCAAAGCATTGAACTCATTGTTCATACCATTCTCTAATTTGGGTCTTTGGCAACCTTTGTATAATAAATGTAAATTGATATTAGCGTCGTTGTGTAGTGTACCTTTTATTTGAGACATGGTGGTCACCATCCCATGGATTCATCGAGAGGCCATTTTCAGAGGTGTAGCTAGAGAAACTAATATTGGTGGATGATATGGTAGTTCAACAGGTAATACCATTACTTCTGGACCTATATTAAGAGTGTATACCTATGTAATGAGAGGACGAGGACTTGGGTTTGGTAAAAGACCTATTCGTGGTAAACTTTGAATTATTGGGCCCAGAGGTGGAGGCCTAATAGGTGGATTAGGTTTGCTTAGAGGTGGCAAGTGGGCTAACCGAAAGAAGTTGAATGAGCAAGATATGAGAATGTTTAATGACCTTGGGCTTGATTCAGGGAACATTCATTAGTTAACCTCAGACCTATAAAAGGAAATATTAACTCGTCAAAAATAACATGATGAAAAATGCACGGTCTTTTAGTAAGTATGTTTAGGCAAATATATTTTGTATACTGAAGATTATATCTCATAAATACACATTTGATTAATCTGGGCTCAAGCTTAGGTTTTGTAGCTGACCATAACCATGGTTAGCACAAATAATCGATATCCTTGAGATTAGCAATTGATAGTAAGTCCTCAAACAAAGCTGTATATGACATCATGTTATCTAATAATGACATTGATAGTCTGTTGAGTAAATAAGTTGTAGATTCATATATTAGAGTCCAATATTTTAATAGGATCGATGCGTGGTGCATAACGACCAAATTGGTCTCAATAATATGGCAATATTTTCTAGTACCATTTTATTCTGTTGTGCATGAGTACGATACTCGATGTGTTACAATGTGAGTTATAAATAATTTACTAAGCTTGGAATTCTTCTCCCCAATCCGATTGAAAGTATTTGATAGATCAGTTAAAAAATGTTAATATGTGAGTTTTAAATAATCTACTAATACTTGGAATTCTTCTCCCCAATCCGATTGAAAGTAATTGATAGGCAATTAAAAAAAATTTCAACATGAGTTCAAAACTAAAAAAGACAAAAAAAGGAAATGTTGTTAATGCTATAGGAAATCATGGAATGTGATTAATAAAAATCAAATCAAATTTGGGAATAATAAAATGATTCACCTAATTAAAATATAATGATGTTTTTTTATAAAATAGTCTATAATAAAATAATCGTATTTTTTGATAAAATGGTATGCATAATAATAGAATAGAGTTGACATATGCTGATTTGATCAGATAAATTAATTAATTTAGTTATAATAAAATAATTGAAAATAATTATGATAAAATGAATCATTTGTCATTGGACAACCCGCGCGCCTCGCTGACACGCGTGGCATCTTCGCGTGTCAGCGAGGTGCAGCTCGCCTCTCCTTCAGCCCAGTGCCCTGGGCGACGTGGCCTTCTCTGATTGGGCCACATCGCCCATTCATGTTTTTTTTAAATAGAAAAAAATCGAAAAAAATCTGAAAAAATTATAAATTCTTTTTATATTTTTTTCAATTTTTCTATCCAATTGAAAAATTTTAAAACTTTTTTTGGTAATTTTATACAATTTTTTGAATCCAAATAATGAGACTTTTCCGTAAAAAAATGTGTGTGGTCCAAATTTGTTGAAAAAAATGTGTGGTCCAAAATCATTTCAAAAATCTATAAATTGATACAACCTTCTTCATAAATTTTCACACCAACTCCTCTCCTCTCCTCTCCTCTCTTCTTTTCAAAAAAAATAGGTATGGATCCGATTATTTCGAGTTTCGATAGTTCTGATTCTAGTTCGAATTTTCAGTATAATTCAGGAGAGGAATAAAATATGTTAGTAATTAATTATATGCAGCAATGGTAAGCCACAATGGAAGCCAACATTCATGCCGAAGAGGCTGTTGTTCGTAGAAGGCAAGTTGCTATATCAATCGGGGCCGACAAGTTGGTGAAGAGCGCTTGGTGCAAGATTATTTTGCTGAATCACCAACATATGGAGCTGATATGTTAAGACATCAATTTTGTATGCACATACCTTTGTTCCTTAGAATAGTTGAAGCGGTGAGTGCCGCTGATCCTTACTTTCAACAAAGGTAAGATGCGGTAGGGAGACTCGGGCTTTCAGCTTTATAAAAATGTACTGCAGCGATGAGAATTCTTGCGTACGATTCAACAGCTGACATCGTGGATGAATATCTTAAGATTACTGAATCTACAATATGACAAGCTTTGGTGAAATTCGTAGATGGCGTCACGGCTTATTTTGCACAGAATATCTGAGGAAGCCTAATGAACAAGATCTCGCTCATCTACTCTAAGTGACGGAGCAACGTGGTTTCTCAGGCATGATAGGCAGTATCGATTGCATGCACTGTAAATGGAAGAATTGTCCAACCGCCTGGTCTGGATAATATGGTGGAAGAAGTGGCAAACCAACAATCATATTAGAAGCGGTTGCTTTATATGACCTATGGATATGACACGCATTCTTTGGAACACTAGGTACCTGTAATGATATCAATATGTTACAACAGTCTCCTATTTTTTCTGATGTTTTAGAAGGTCGTGTACTTAAAGTGAGTTATACCGTCAATGGAACCCATAGAGAGTTGCCATATTATCTCACCGATGGGATATATCCACAATGGCTACCTTTGTGAAGTCAATAACAGCTCCGTCCACCCGGAAGTTAAAGATGTTCGCTGAACGTCAAGAAGGATACAGAAAGGATGTAGAGAGGGCATTTGGAGTTCTTCAAGCTCGCTTTGCATTCATAAAAAATCCATGTCTTTTTTTGAATCAAGAATTCATTAGAAAAGTTATGATTGCTTGTATCATACTGCATAATATGATAGTGCAGGATGAACGTGATGGATATGAGGCTTTATTGTCCAGAAGAATTCATCAACGAAAAAGCAACGAGTAGCACCCCTACAAACTACGAATACTCTACTCAATGCATATGATCTCTATCAAGTTTCATGATCGCTAATACTCAGATTTGGAATAGAGAAGCCTATATCCCACTCCGTAAATACTTAATTGAGCACGTTTGGACTAAGTTTGGTAGCGGTAATTAGTTATGTAATTTGAAAATCTATGTTATTTCTTGAATTTCATAGTTTCTTTTGTAATTTGCAATTTTTAATAAAATTTTAATCTTCGAAAAATTGTGTGCTTCGATTTTTAATTTGCGTTTTCGAAGTTACGTGAATTTATATTCGAGTTTAATACCAGTTAGCTGCATTTTAAAAAACTGAGCTGAAAAAAAGCTGACATGGCGTCCAGAGCACGAATACTGTAGCGGGGGCACTACTGTGGGCTGAAAAATTGACAGTAGAGGCATGGCTGCGGTGGCGACGAGGACACACACTGTAGCGGGGACAAGGATGGCCTGAGTGACGATTGAGAAAAAACGTGCCAAATTTGAACACCAAAATTTTCAAACTTATTATAGGGTGGTAATACGGGTTACCAATGAAAAACCCAACCTAAACGGCTAAACCCCCAAGCCACCGCCATTTTCGAAGTCTCCTTCCCAAACCCCAAATTCACAATGCGGAACGGGCCAGTCGCCTTCGCCGTCCTCATCCACCGCCGCCGCCTCTCCACCGTGGGCCGGATCCCGCTCGACCACCCGACCTACATTGTATGGGGCTCCAACACCTCCCTCGGCAAAACCCTAGTTTCCACCGGCATCGCCGCCTCCTTCCTCCTCTCTGGCGGCCCCCACCCTCCCCTCCGCAACCGCAAGCTCCTCTACCTCAAGCCCGTCCAGACCGGCTTCCCCTCCGACTCCGACTCCCGCTACCTCTTCTCCAAGCTCCTCTCCTTCCCCGCCCCCTCGCCTCGTCCCCTCCTCGCCTCGCATTCCGTCCTCAACTCCTCGTTCGCTGCTGCCGGACGGGTTGGGTCGGGTATCTGCGAGGTTGGTCTCCGTGAGGAGGCTAGCCGGGATGTGGATGTGAATGGTGGCGGATTTGCGACGGAGCTTAGGTGCGAGACTTTGTACGCTTGGAAGGAGGCGGTTTCCCCACATTTGGCCGTGGAGATGGAGGGCGGGCCGGTGGAGGACTCCGAGGTGGTAGAGATGCTGGGGAGCCGTCTGAGGGACGGATTGGAGGGGTTTGACGGAGATGCATTGTGTGTGGTTGAGACGGCCGGCGGCGTGGCTTCCCCTGCTCCCTCCGGTACCTTGCAGTGTGATCTATACCGGTAAATTAGTGTTTTTTGTGTGTTTTAATTGTGGCATTGTTCACTGGAGAACTGGCTCGTGAGACTTAATCCGTGGATTTGTTTTTGTAGGCAATTTCGCTTTCCGGGTATTCTCGTGGGAGATGGGAGACTAGGGGGTATATCTTCCACCATCTCAGCTTATGAGACTCTGAAGTTACGAGGCTATGACATTTCTGCTGTTGTTTTCGAAGACCATGGTCTTGTTAACGAGGTTCCATTGCTTCGCTATTTGAGAAATAGGTATACCCTTTTCCTTATACTTGTCTAGTTTCGTTACTCTGTTGTATGTCGGATGAATCTTTTGTTTAGCAAATGTATTTTCCTTTCTTCTGATCATACTATTTGCTGCTAATTACTCACAGTGATCCTTTTTGGGTATTGTAAGGGTCCCGGTGATTGTTCTACCTCCAATCCCAAAGGACTTGTCAAATGACCTAACAGATTGGTACAATAATTCAAAAGAAGCATTTAATTCTTTGACAGAAGCAATGCTTGCATCTTATTGGGAAAGACTGCATAGATTAAAGGGCATGCAAAAGAAGGCTGGAGATATCTTCTGGTGGCCATTCACTCAGCATAAGTTCATACCTGAAGAAACTGTGACTATCATTGACTCTCGATTTGGTGAAAATTTTGCGGTCTGCCAGGCAAGTTTTGTATTTTACATTGTCCTGTTAGCGACTTCCTATATATCGCCTCCTTTTCTGTATCCTTTTGGCTGATTGTTCAATTCATGTGAATGCCTTTCATTTAGTCCCTTTTATTCATATTTTGCGGATAGTCCCTCTTGTTCTCAACCCACCTTTACAAATGGTACTATCCTAATACTTGAAAATGCTGTTTTTTTAATCGTATGGGGAATTACCTTCGAAGGAGTACTAAAACAGGATGGTGAATTGTAGCATGTGGCTTGGTGTTATTGCTTCAAAATGTTTGAGGAGGCTCTGGGAATTGAGAAGTTGAGATTTGGAAAACGTCACATTTTGCATCATACCTTTATGTTAGAAAGGAGCTATGGGATCTGTTAGAGGTCTGAGTTGTGGGAAGCACAGTGGCTTTGCATTTCTTACGTTCCTGCTTATGCCAAAACTTTTTGATGCTTAAGTTTTAATTTTTACAATTTACAGTCATCTCTTATTCACTTTATATTTTCCTCAATGACAGCCAAAAAATGAAGCTTTCATGACAGAGCAATTTGATGCATGTGCTAGTTGGTGGACTCAAGGACCAGATAACACTTTACAGGTCATTTTGGTGACATATAAATAAAGTTTCTTTGTGCTTCCTTGTCTCTTCAAAATTCATCCCTCTGATCGAATTGGCTGTTGGAGATTTCATTTTGCACCCGGCCTTTTTTACTTCATGATAGATTGAAAAAATATGTGTATTTATGTTGTTGCACTAGTTTAATTTTCTTGTTTTATTGGATTAGGCACTGCAGTGACATTACATTAGTTACATTATTGCAAGTCTCATTTATTTTGAGCCTAATGCACTTTGACTAAGATCCATGTATTGCTGATTCATTCTTTATTCCTTGTAAAGATACGTGTTGACCTGGTCTGCGTGTCAAATTGCTGATAAGTTCAGACTACAATAAATCAAAATAAAAATTTAAACTATTAGTGCCTCATGTAATATATCACATATAGGGTGTTTGTGTGGAACATTACATCTGCATTTGAAAATGTGTTGAACGAAAATAAAATGCATATAGGTGTATTGAACTAGCCCCTTAATGCTCCCATTAGTATTCTCACTAGCATAAAATACATTGTGTAGGTTTATGTGTGTATGAAGTTCCTTAATGACTATTTCCTTTGTTTTAGGTGAGTTCAGATTGAGCTTGCACGAGATATGGGTTATGCTGCTGCAAGGTATGGCCACGTGATGTTCCCTGAGAATGTCTATGAGCCAGCATTAAAATGTGCAGAACTTTTGCTTGAGGGTGTGGGCAAGGGTGAGTGGTTCCTTATATACATTTATTTTTTCAATCATCGTCATTAAACAGGAGTAATCATTTTGATGCAATGAGAAATAAATTCGCAGAAAGGATTAAAAGAAGGCAAATAATGATCCACACCACAAAGTGAGAAGCATTAATCTTTCAGAAATATTGTTAAGGAAATTATTTCCCAATGTTCCAACAGCCAACATAAAGGATAAATGCGCCTGGTTTTAGGATGTAAGAAATACAAGGCAATTATGATCTCACATTCTAGTTTATCTTATTGATGAATAATTCATTTTGCAACTCTTGGAGATAACCTTTTGATGCAACTGTTTCATGCAATCTAGATTGCATTGTCTTCTTTTGGCTTCATTCTTCTTGCAAGTGATGACCAAGTGAAATTTTTATATCTGTTGTTGACTTCAACTTGAGACTTTGTTTTTGAAAGGGATCAACTTAAGATTCTGACTGTCCCTTTTGTGCTTTTCTTCGTTGAGATAGGATTCCAGTTTCTTCTTTCAAGCATTTGGTAAATTGATGAGAGAATATGCTTCGGTTTCCAGGGTGGGCTTCTCGGACTTACTTCTCAGACAATGGATCAACAGCAATTGAGATTGCTCTGAAAATGGCATTTCGAAAATTTTGTTGTGACAATGAAATGCTGTTAAAGTCTGTTGAGAATAATGATACACAAACATGGATTGACTTGAAGGTAAGATGAAATGCTATGACTTTTGAGTCCTTTGATATGCTTTGTTGTTAAACAGTGAGGGTGCATTTTTTCTCTTTTATTACTGATAGCATGATGCATGTGATCTTTTGTGATTTCAGTCATCTCACGTTATTTTTGATAGTTGCGTCACGAGGGAGGACGTATGGAAGATAATGCTTGCTTGTTTCATAATTGGTAAAAAACCAACTTATGGGAGTCGCAAGGAGTAGGTTTTCAAGAAGGGTTTGAGGTGTAGTCCTGATTTTATGAGTTAAGGTTTACAGTAGTACACCGCGTAGTTTTGAAAAAACTATGGGTAGGTGGCATTATCGATGTTGTGTGGATATAGACAAAAAAGAAGTCATCTGGGGATTTCTACTATTTGTTTCCCGTACTATGTTCTTAGTTACTTTTCAAAGATCACATTTTTCCTGTAGATACTTACTCAAAGTTGACAATAATAGGTGCTAGCACTAAGAGGATCTTATCACGGTGACACTTTGGGGGCAATGGAAGCTCAAGCACCATCGTCATACACTGGCTTTCACCAGCAACCATGGTACGGAGTTAGAGCTTCCTTTTTTATTGGATGAATGTTAATTCTGCACGAGAGTCAAATGGATGCTTACCTTTTTCGGATTTTCCCACATGAATGAACCTTCCTAGAAGCACACACATATTGCAAACTTCAAATGCCACCGAATCAACCTTTACCTATAAATAAACCTTCTTGGACTGAAGAGTAGGGATGTCCTGGCTGTCAATTTCGGAAGTGGTAATATAACCTTTGAATGACTGAACATATATACGATCATTCGAGTCTTGCGTAGATTTTTATTTTTCTACTTTTACAGGTATACTGGCAGAGGCCTTTTCCTGGACCCTCCTACTGTCTATATGTCAAATGGTGTCTGGTGTATTTCTTTACCTAGCAGGATGCTTTCTAAGAGCATGGATAATGATGGCATGAGTATGTGATCATGAACTTTTTTCGCAATGAATTCATTTATTGCTGCCATTCACTGACATTTCCCAGCTTCTGCAGCCTTCCACAGTTGTGATGAAGTTTTTAAAAGAAGCAGGGACAATTCTGATCTTGCCGAATTGTATTCGTCATGCATATCCATCCAGTTATCAGAATATTCAAAATCAGTAGGATTGGCTTTTATTGGTGCTTGTATAATAGAACCAGGCAAGTAATCAATAAATAATGTGTACTGTACGTTTATGCACTGTTTTATTGTCTCTCACCTCGGGTCATTCTGGTATTATTTTCATCTAATATAAACATCGGGATAAGAGTGTGAGTTATAAAGTGTGTGAATGTTTTGCATTGTATTGGACGGCTCCGAACTTATACTGCTTTATGGTTTGAACTCAGGCAGCTTGGAATTGCCATCTGCCTCACCGTTTTCATTTTCCTTAATTGACAGCCTAGTTCAAATTTTTGGAGGTGTTAATTGAATTGCTTGTACCAGAGAGTAACAAGAAGCAATGGCTTTCGACATCCTTGTTGCTGCATCCTTGTCCTCTTAACTTTGTTTTATTTAGCTTCTTGTTAAGGGAATTGCCTGTTGGGCTTACAACCAACACTATTGCATACCTTCATAGCTATTTGAATTGAACAATTGCACCTCTTGTGTTGCAGTGGAATACTTGTTTTCCCCTCTGTTCATGCGGTTGGTGGTTAGGATCAATTAGCTTTTTCTTGGTAAATTAGAATATTAACGAATATCTGCTAATCATCTTCTCAAAATGTTACCCTCCCTGCAGTTATTCAAGGTGCTGGAGGTATGCTTATGATCGATCCACTTTTCCAGCGGATACTTGTTCAGGAGTGTCGAAGCAAAAAGATCCCAGTCATTTTTGATGAAGTCTTTACGGGATTTTGGCGTCTCGGATCTGAGGTTGAAAATTTCTTTCACCGGACTTGTTCATTTCTTTTTCAAATTTGCAATAGCCATGGGTGCTTGAACCAAGGTTATTCCCTTGTTTCCAATGAATAGTGAAGAATGACTCTTAACCACCTTGCAATTTGCGTGTTTGAAGTCTGCAGCGGAACTACTAGGCTGTGTACCAGATATATCCTGCTTTGCCAAGCTGATGACTGGTGGCATTATACCTTTGGCCGCAACATTGGCCTCAGAGGCAGTTTTTGACTCGTTCATTGGAGATTCAAAGGTAGGTATTTGACGGGAGAGCCTGTGCTATATTATATGATTTGAGGATGTTGGAAAATGTGCTTCTAGCTTGACTCATGGAGGCTATTCTGTTTTCGTTTATTCTAATTGTAGCTCAAGGCCCTTTTGCATGGCCACTCTTATTCTGGTCATGCTATGGGGTGCTCAGCCGCTGTTAAGTCAATTAAATGGTTTAAAGATCCAAAGAGTAATGCTAACATTATGGCTGGACGAGGCTCACTAAGGGAGGTACGAAAGTTGTTTTGGATGATGTTGGATACACTCATTTTTGTTGTTATCCTATTAGCTACGATATACTTTGAATTTGGAATAGATGATTCTCACATACTAAAAAGTTAACACCTCCAGTTGTGGGATATGGAGCTGGTACGGCAGATATCATCACATCCTTCAGTTCAGAGAGTTGTTGCTTTAGGGACTCTATTTGCCCTTGAGCTACGGGTACAAGGATTCAACGGAGGGTATTGTCTCTATTATCTCCTTTTAACCTTCCTTTCTCTGACAATCGTTTGTCATCAACATGTTAATGTGCATTCATTCGCCAGCATTTCACCATTCCACTCTTCTCAGTTTGTGAAGAAAATTAAGTGCCGGAAGTTGAAACCTGTGAACATCCCAAACAAAGTTGCTTGAAGTTCTTTAACCTTCTTATCCAAGTAATCATTTTGAGTCTCACTAATTGTTGATCTTTTGGACTCTTGGTCACAGAACTCTAGTTTCAAGAATTTCTTGTATGATTGCTCGACTGATTAATTACTCAGGGTGTCATAGGGTTCACATATGCCATTTGAGGCTGTCTTATAAAATGAATTTCTTGATTAGTCGTTGAGATGGTTCTTGTTTTTGCCCTCATATGCTCCTTTTCTGTTCGGATACTTTGATTGTTTTGTCAATGCTTCCATCGGCTCCTACGCCGACCATTGAACATCCACGGTGATGCAAACACTATTATGCATCTATTTACTAGGGAGCTGCATCAACAACAAGATCTTAATTTCACCATCAGCTCTTGATTATTTTTAGTGGCCAACTGATGTATTGAACCATCTATTTGTAGGTACGCGTCATTATACTCGCGATCCCTCATTCAGAATCTTCGGGAAGATGGTGTTTACTTGAGGCCTCTTGGAAATGTCATCTATCTCATGTCTGGCCCTTGCACGTCTCCTGATGTCTGCAGGAATCTCCTTGTCAAACTGCAGAAAAGACTCGAGGAGTTTCATTCGGAAGAGCAGCGTCAGGCTTCCTCCTAATTAATTGTGCTTGAAACTAATTACTAGTTTGGGTTACGGTCTGATCACTCGCAGGACATAAGTGTTTAGAGATTCAATTGACGAGGTTCTGCTCGGGGATGACAAATCTTCTTGCGTGTGCTTTCCTCTTGCCTTTCTGGAGAGTGAACGGCTCTTTCTGAATTTTTCGTCTGACCGGTTGGATTATTGTCTTTTAAAATACATACATTATTAGTTATTGAAATGTCAAATGTTTTTAGATATCTTATCATTTTGTTGCAATGTATATAACGAGTCTCAAAATCTTAGTTTAATCCTTTTTTATTTAATAAAAACTCTAAAAAAGAATTTCACTTTTTTTGGTCAATTGTATTTGTAATGGTTCAGCTGGTTGGACCTTTTGTCATCAGTCCAATCAATTAGACTATTAGTCAATATTATTGATTATCGACCTTATTGCTCTCAAGATCGTATGCAAATGAACAATGATAATAATTGGAAACAATTGAGGGTAAATAATACAATTGATTTTTCTGTAAATTGAGGACAATATTAGTAAATTAAAATGAGAAACGAGATGTTTGGCGAAACAAGTTAAGAAATTATTAGCAGCAAAATGAAGTCTTCCCAATTCTCACGCGATGGCCGGCACGAACCAAATAAGAGACGCCGCCCATCTTTGACCATTATAATATCTCAAACCCGACGAAAAGTAAACCAAAAATATCCAAAAGGCCCCAACCATAATCCGATAAACAATTCAGAACAAACTCTAGTGGTGTGAAGTCTTATCTTCAACACTTTCAAAAGAGTTACGAAAGCCAATAAATACAAAAGTTCCAAAATATACTCCCTTATTTAAATTTAATTTATATCTATTTTCGGTTCAAACTATTTTGTATCTCAACAACCAGAGAGACTAATCAAAAATTTTATAAGATCGTTAAAAGATAATAATAAAAAAAAAATTTTAAGGTTCAAATTTGAAAATTAATACATATAGAACCTTCAAATAGAGTCAGAATTATATCTATTATGTTAAGACAAACTCAAACCATAATATAAAATAATGATATAAATGGCAATCCTATAAATTCCCTCTCTCTCTTTTTCTCTCACCTAACGCACCCGACACTTTGGCTTTCTCTCTCCTAATTGCAGGTTTTGGTCTAGCTTTGCCTTGTCCCCCTTGTTAGAGATAACTTCAACCATCTTTTACGTTACTTTAATCCTCCTTCAACCGTACCGGTCTTCGTTAACTCCCACGGATAAGGTTTTTCTCTGTTGCGGTTGTACTTGGGCCCACTGATGTGAGCTAGAGCTAGTAGTAGTAGTACAGTGAATTTGGGCGTTACGGTTCCTTTTGTTGGGGAGTTTTAGTGTATTGGAGCTATTGGAGTGCTGCGTAATTAGGGTTTGGTTTTGGGTTTTTTGTGTGGTGTTTTTTAGATCTGGGAAGTTAGGGTTTGGTCTGGAAGAAGAAGAAGAAGAAAGTATGCAGACGAGGTATATGAGGGCGAATAGTATGAGTAGAGGGAAGAGAAGTGCCGAGGGTGGAGACGAAGAAGAGGAGAAGCAGCAGCCGGAGCGCAAACGCCCCGCTTTAGCTAGGTATCTTTTTCGTATTGTCTAATTCTAATCGTACTTGTTTGGTGTTTATGAGGAGCAGCCCGAGCGCAAACGCCCTGATATTTTGTTTCTCTTTTGTTTTCTGAATAAAGCTTTCCTAGCCGGAGGAGTTTGTTGCATTTTTGGTTCTCTGTGTTGTCAGGAGAGTGAAAGGAGTTAAGAGTTCATTTTGATTGCTCTAATTTTATACTTTACATTGTTATGCAGCGTAATTGTTGAAGCGCTCAAGGTGGACAGTCTGCAAAAGCTCTGCTCGTCTTTAGAGCCCATTCTTCGTAGAGTTGTAAGTTCCTCTTTCTATATAGTTTGCTTGATTCCTGAATTTGCCTACTGGACACAGAAGATGGATACACAGTTAGATTCTCAAACTGAACAGGATTTCGAACATGAAATTTGGAGTTTAGCGTGGATTTGGTTTATACTTTTGGTAGCTGGATTATCCTGTGGAGTATGCGAGTTTCGTGCAGAATAGATTTACTCCATATCCGTAATGTATACCTTACTGTCAGCCAACACGACTATTTGCTTGTAGCACATTGATATTTCCGGCAACCACAATTTTGCATGTCGATTTTGGTTTACTCTATCCCATGCAAGTATATACCTTCCACATCTGAAGAGTTTAGGTACAAGGTCTTGCAGGAACTGCCTTATTATCCTTAGTTGGTAATAGTTTTACTAGAAAAACGCTTTGGCATTAGACTTTTTCACAATCAGTCTCTTCAAGTTTGTCGGATGCTGTTCTGCCTAAGCTTCGAGTCCACATCATCACATGTCCCTTTTTGTTTTTTCAACGCTATCATGTTCCTTTATGGCATAGGCTTTTAACAATTCGAACTGAGATCTTTTTGGCTCATTCCATAGTGCACATGGATTTGTTTCTGACAGACGGATGAGGGAGTTTATGCATAATGTTTTCTGCTCTAGGAACTTCTGATCGTTGTACCTGTAATTGTTTCTGTAGGACAGAAAAGTCCATGCTGCTTTGATATTTTGAATTCTTGTTGATAAAATTAGACTCGTAAACCAGAAGAAGTAGCTTGTATATAAATGGTGTGTCTTTTTTCTTACTGGGTCGATTTTTATTGAACAGGTGAGTGAAGAAGTCGAACGTGCTTTGGCCAAGCTAGGCCCTGCTCGACTTACTGCTGGAGGGTACTAATCCTCTCGAAATTATCTTATAGGTTCTATTTTTTGGTTTATGGGGTGATAACTGGAACTATAGAACAATCGTTCACAGTGTTTAAAGTATGCAAAATGTTAGCTTTGAGCTTTCTGACTTTTGCTATTGTATACCATAGGATGTACAGAAAATGCAAACTTCAGTTGGTTCAACTTGTTCAATTATATTACTGAACTTGTGTTTTCTGTCTTAATAGTTGACTCAATAAGTCAGTTAGTAGATGCTCCCATTTATGATATCAGGTGCACGTCATTCAGAGTATAAACTTCTTTTTGGTGTAAATGGAGGGGCAAGCCCAAATTCAGAATACATATAAATTACATTTGGAAGAACTGCTTGCCAAACAACAACGTCTTAATCACGAAAATACACAATAGGTGCTTAAATACCAAAATAAAACTGTGTTACAATCTTTGCAAAATAGAATTAAGAAGTTGGGTTAACGTTGAATTGATGAGATGGTGAACTTCTGTGGTGGTTAACGGGGAAGGGAAATCATGTTTGTTGGCTCATGGTCTGTGCTAGAAGAGAATGAGAATATAAATGTGTCATATTGGCTATTTCACCTGCATTTGTTTGACTGATTGATAAGTGCTTAGTTTATGATGTACTGCAGTGATAGATTGCAACCACATGGTAATTAAGTGAATGTTAAATTTCTCTTTGGGTAACAGGTCTTCTCCCAAACGTCTTGAAGGTCCAGATGGAAGCAATCTCCAGCTGCATTTTAGGACCAAGCTTTCTCTTCCTCTTTTCACTGGAGGAAAAGTAGAGGGCGAGCAGGGTGCTGCTGTCCATGTTATTCTGCTGGATGCTAACTCTGGTCGTGTTGCGACTTCTGGTCCTGAAGCTTCTATAAAGTTAGATGTTGTTGTGCTTGAAGGTGATTTCAACAATGAAGATGATGAAGATTGGACACAGGAAGAATTTGAAACTCATGTAGTGAAAGAGCGTGAGGGAAAGAGACCGTTATTGACTGGAGATCTGCAGATTACTCTAAAAGAAGGGGTTGGAACACTAGGAGACCTTACTTTCACTGATAACTCGAGTTGGATACGGAGCAGAAAGTTTAGGCTTGGCTTGAAAGTTGCCTCTGGATTTTGTGAGGGGATTCGTGTTCGTGAGGCTAAGACAGAAGCTTTTACAGTCAAGGATCACAGAGGCGAATGTAAGTTGCTGCTGTGACCTTAATTCTTGTTCTAGAAGCTTGTTGCTCAATTACCATCTTTTTCTTTGCAGTATACAAGAAACACTATCCACCTGCATTGAGTGATGAAGTATGGAGACTGGAGAAGATTGGAAAAGATGGTTCCTTCCATAAAAGGCTAAATAACAATGGGATCTTCAGTGTTGAAGACTTCTTGCGTCTTATGGTCAGGGATTCAGCCAAGTTACGGAATGTAAGATGACTTTCTTAAGCGAGAATTTGTTTTCTATGCAGGTTCAAATCGCTAAGTAATTCAAAATCTAGATTCTGGGAAGTGCCATGCCAAATGTAATGTTGGGTTCTTACTGTAAGATATCTCTATTCTAATCAATGCAGATTCTGGGTAGTGGAATGTCAAATAAAATGTGGGATGCCCTCCAAGAACATGCAAAGACTTGTGTCCTGAGTGAGAAGTTTTATGTGTACTATCCTGACAATTCAAGGAATGTTGGTGTCGTCTTCAACAACATCTATGCTTTGTGTGGCCTTATATCAGGAGAACAGTATTTTTCAGCAGATTCTCTCTCAGATGAGCAGAAGGTTGGTGTCCTAGTGCTGCAGCGACTTGACAAGAGTTTTATCTTGGTTGCTTTAAAAGTTGCATGCAATTTCATTTTGCCCAATCATTTTCTGGCTTATATTGGTTATCTTTGTTTTCCATCATTCATTTTATCTTTCCCATTGGTGTTTTGAGTCTCATCTCAATGAAATTCTTTTCTTTTATACTTGATTTCAAAATAAAGATGTGAAGTCGGGAGATAGGTGTTTGTTTCTTGACAACATGTAAAGTAGTTGTTTTCTTATCGATTTACTATGAGGAACATAGCCGATTTTTGACCCTTTTCAATTGCTGACTTCATATGATTACCATTACAATTCTCAACCATCACTTGTTAACTAATTAGAAGTGGATGAGCTTTCTCGAACAAGCTATAATTCAATGGTTTATTGAAAAATTGCTGAAGCCGGATTAAGCTAAGATGCAACTGATACCAGCTTTGAATTTATGTGCTTAAGAGTTAACTGCATGATTTAGTCAGATAATGGAAAGCTATGATGTTTGAGCGTGGGATGATATGTCCATTAAAATGCTTCAGGTGTTTGTTGACACAATGGTGAAGAAAGCATATGAAAACTGGAATCAGGTCATAGAATATGACGGAAAGTCAAATTTGAACTTGAAGCGGAAGATGTCAGGAGGTTCTAATGATGAGTATCAGGTAAATCAACTGGGCTACTCCTCCGCGCTAGCGAATCCGATGCAGTTGTCTCAGCTGCCAGCTTCAGTTTCTTCTTCTCAGTCTCTTCTTCCAGGCCTTCAAAGTGGGGGTAAGAATGCATGGCTTCTTAGCATTTATGCTATGAAATTTTTTCTCTGTTGCCTTAACTGTCTCCGTCTTTTGTTTTGCCTTTCATGTCAGGACTCGAAGATGGCACAGGACTGCACTACTCGCCGCAGTCTCAGCTTTTAAATTCTGTTGCACGGGCTCACGCAAATACCTCTGGTCTTGTTTCTCATGAGCACCTGATGGGGAATTCTCACCAGATGTTAAGTACAAGAAATGATCATGGTGTTGTTGGCCTTGGCCTTGGCCTTCCTCAATCATCATCCTTGGAGTTCCAAACTCTTCCATCTTCAACCCAACCCTCAAATCTTAATCCATATGATGACTGGTCTAACAACCGAGACAAAGGAGTTGATGAATTCTTTACAGAGGAAGAAATCCGCATGCGAAGCCATGAGATGCTTGAGAATGAAGATATGCAACACTTACTCCGACTCTTCAGCATGGGAGGGCAGGGATCTGTTAATGTGCCTGATGATGCGTTTGGATTCTCACCTTACATCAATTCACCCATGCCAAACTTTGATGATCGCGTACGTCCTGGTAAAGCTGTTGTGGGGTGGCTTAAGATCAAAGCTGCAATGAGGTGGGGATTCTTTGTCAGGAAAAAAGCGGCTGAGAGGCGTGCGCAACTTGTTGAATTGGATGATGAATAGTTCTAACATCCCTCGGGGACATCCGTCAAAGCCTCGAGCTGCTAACATCTTAAACCACCTCGTTTGGTTCCCGATGTAGTGGAGGAGATAGGAAGACGGCTTCCTGTGTTTCTGGCTGTGTCGGAGATCAGGGATTTTTCTTGTACAGTTAGTGTACAGAAGTAAGTTTCTTGGAGGCATATTCCACACGACATTGGCTTTGTGTAAGATAAACAAACAAAATCAAATTCTTAGTGCCTATTGGTAAATTTATCTTGTAGATGACTCCTTCAACAGTTGTTGACTCACCTAGGGAAGGAGGACTACCAAGGATTTTGTGCTAGTGTTTATCAATTAATGAACGGAATTTCTTATCGAAGTTCCTTTCCTAGCTTCTTATCTTTTTTAATATTTGTTTCAATGATATTTTTTAGCAGTTGAGCTAGGACTTGGTTACTTCTGTAGATTCCTCGGACGTGCAAGTTTCAGACAAAACGGGTAGACTCCTCCTTTATAGGGAAGGGTTTAACACATCAGAAATTACCTCGGTGGAAGAGGACGACCTTGGAAAGGCCACCCGTTAGAAGTTGCAAGAAATTTACTTTTTGCATCAACCCGAAAAATTGGGTTCTTTCGTCAGCCCAGAGAGCTTCGATTGGGTTCTTTAATTATAGGTTTTCTTGAAATCGGAGTCATTATCGTGAATGTGGCGGAAATGATGGATCCAGATCATCCAGGAAAGGAGTCGAGGAGACAAGAGGACAAGCTAGACAGGTTATTTGGCTACAAAATCTTTTGCAAATACAAGTAAATGTTATGTACCACGTCAGTTCCATTTCCTTTAGTGGCAACGCCAAAGTAAGAGATTAAGAGAGCGTTAATCAATAGCTATGATGAGGAAACCCACAGACACATACATGAGAAATACAGGGTACAGAGCGAGATGTCACGGGCGGAAACTTTCCCTCGCTAGTTTCGCCGTGCGGCCTTAAGCTCCTCTAAGCCTAAGTAAGCCTTTCTCTCTCTCTCGACACTCTCCCACGAGTGGCCCAACACAAATAAGCTTAAACAAGAGAGGGAATACTTGAAGAAATGGTTGGGTGATTACAAATGAAGGGGGGAACTCCTATATATACAACTCCTACGGTTACTATTCCAACTACCGTAATAAATGCTTGCCTACCTAATAAATGCACCTCTACCTACAAAGTCAAAAAAGCTACACCTATTACATTAATTATGGCGGCTCCAAATCTCGAGGTACGGCTACGCATCCCGAGGTACAATAAATGCTGGAAGATTCTTCACGTCTTCCTAGAAAGCTCTCCCGGGTGTTAACCCCAATACGCTAATATCGCCCCTTGCGGGCCAGATCGGGCCTTCAACAGTTAGCCCGTGACAATTCTCCCCCACCTAGTCTCGCGACGCCCTCGTCGCGGCTCGAAACTTGGCAATCTTCTTCGTTGCCTTTTTGGTCTTCCCTTCCAATGCACCAAGTACTTCTCCGCACCTGGCATCTCATCTCTCTGCATGTGGGCTTGACGGTCTTCCTCTCCATCAAGCGCCCAAGTGACTTCCATTCCTTGCTGGAAGTCTTCCTGCTTCAGTGCCTCTCCGCTATAGTGGGTCGCAGAGTGTTCTCCTTGCGACACACTCCCCCACCTATTTGCGTAATGCACCATGGGACGCTCTCCATTCCCAATGAGTCCTCGCAATCCATCTTCTTCTCGATTGCGGCATGAATTCCTCATTCGCATCGCAACCCACCTCTCATCGGGAGGATCACTTTGTATGAACATACCCCTTTCATCGAGTAAACTCTCCTTCGGCTGGCTCATAGCAGCCATCCCGGCCTTGCGATATCCCGCTTTGGCCAACTCCTTCATGAGGTCGGCTCCATCCTCCCATGGAAGCTCCCTCGTCAGCTCAGCAACTCGACCTACTAACTCCTCGTAGGCATCTGCAGCTTCACCATCTATTGACGTCTCCTTCGTCAACCCAACGAACCAACCCACTAACTCGTGAGCTTTCGCGGTTCCTCTCGCTGCTCCATCCTTCCACTCACGAACTTATGGTCCACCCTTCTCCTAAGTGGAAGTTCCTCCAATGACTCCGCGATCAACTCCTCTTCGAGCTCCATCGCGACCACCTCGTGAATCTCATCGTCAAGTGTACTCGGCAACCTTGCGAGTAACTTGGTTCTTCCTCGATCTCCCTCTTGCCGCATTGCATCTCTTGCTTCTCGGCTCTCCTTTGCAATCTCGTCGCTTTGTGTCGCATCCTTGATTGCTCCACTCGAGTCATCCTCTAACTCGATCTCCTCGGTTGGCTTCACCTCGACCAACTCGATAGCTTGGGTTGGCTTCTCTACAACCCCTTTGATAACTTTGGTTGGTTTTTCCGTAACCAACTTGGTAACTTGGGTTGGCTTCTCCGCAACCCACTCGATCAGCTCCTTCCCCACTTGGATCGCCGAGAGTCCGCTCGAAGGCATCTCTTCCTTCTCCTCAATCGGCATCTTGCAAGCGGAAGGTAGACTTGGTACATCCAGCTGCACCCCAGGAGGCCTCTCGTGGTACGGGAAAGAATGCATCGACTCCTTCGATGATTTTCCCTTCGACTCTTCGATCCACGTCCGAGCTCGCTCCTCTTGCTCGATCTCTTTGCTTGTGGTCACGTCCCTGCAACCAAAAGCATCAGTGAGTACAAGCGATGGCTCCTCCATCGGGGCTTCTCGCGATTCCTTCAACTCCAGAGATTCCACCCATCCTCCAGGTGGGAGCTTCCTCACCAGCTCCACGGTCTCAATGCCATCTGTCTCCTCGACGACGCCCGTGAACTCCTTTGGAATCATGCCCTCCTTGGACACCAACCTTGTCTCCTCCTCGCACTCCTTGTGCTTCTCCTCGCACGTGTCGTGCATCTTCTCGGGCATTGCATGCATCTCCTCGCGTACTTCGCGCCCCTCATCACACTTCTCGTGCTGCTCCTTGCACAATTCGTGTTTCTCCTTGAGCATCGCATGCTCCTCCTCGCATGCTTCTTGCTCCTCGTCTGACTCTTCAGACTCTTCAGACTCTTCTGGCTCCACCACTTGTCTCGAGCGACCAAAGAATAACTCGGCCTTCTTTGGACACTCACTCGTCCTATGAGGTCTGTCGCAAATGAAGCATCCCTGCTTCGGCTCACGCTTTGGCTTCTCTGGACAATCGTGCACTCGATGCGATCCTTTACAAATAGTGCATTTCCATATTAACTCTTGGCGCACCACCTCTTGATTTTGTCTTCGGAACTCTCCCAAAGACTTTTTACGATCGGGTGGATCGGCGATCACTCCCTTCTTGCGTATCTCGCGTGCCACCACCATTTGCTCTTCGCTCTCTCGGATCCACGCTAGCATCCTTGCTCTCGTTGGACAATGAAGCATCCGGTGTAGCTCTCCGCAAATGGCACACATGGGCTCCTTCCTACGCCATCTTCGCCATCTTGGCCATCTTCGAGTCCCCATCCAAGAGTCGACATGTTTCGCCGCTGATTGGAAATCTAGCACACAAGGTTCCACTTCTTCCTTGGCCCAAAATTCCAATCCTTCGAGGAAGGTACTTAACAACCCCTCCTGTGTTAAGTCCTTTACACCCTCGATCGCATCGCAGATCTCCTACACATACTCTCGTACGCTTTCCTCGCGTACAAACTCTCGGATCCTCACACACTCCTGGTGAGCATCAAACTCCATACTCGATGAACAAGAAGGGTTTGTCGCGCATACCTCGTCGATTTCGCTTGACCTGGTGCTAGCTGCTTCGTCGACCGTCCCTTGCATCCTCGGTTGGAACCCACCATCCTCGATATGGCATTCCTCAATGCGTTGGACTTCCTCTTCCGACTTCTCGCAACTATCTCGAACACCAAGCTTCACCTCTAGGATTCTCTGTCTAAAGGCAGCCTCTCCATCTTGAGGTCCCGACTCCTCCTTGCGAGACACCACCATCACCTCGGTAGGCATCCCCTCTAGCTTCTTGGAACGACAGCCTTCCTCCGACTGGTTCCTTCTCCACGAAGCCATCAAAACTCTGCTCTGATACCAACTGTCACGGGCGGAAACTTTCTCTCGCTAGTTTCGCCGTGCGGCCTTAAGCTCCTCTAAGCCTAAGTAAGCCTTTCTCTCTCTCGACACTCTCCCACGAGTGGCCCAACACAAGTAAGCTTAAACAAGAGAGGGAATATTTGAAGAAATGGTTGGGTGATTACAAATGAAGGGGGGAACCCCTATATATACAACTCCTATGGTTACTATTCCAACTACCGTAATAAATGCTTGCCTACCTAATAAATGCACCTCTACCTACAAAGTCAAAAAGGCTACACCTATTACATTAATTATGGCGGCTCCAAATCTCGAGGTACGGCTACGCATCCCGAGGTACAATAAATGCTGGAAGATTCTTCACGTCTTCCTAGAAAGCTCTCCCGGGTGTTAACCCCAATACGCTAATATCGCCCCTTGCGGGCCAGATCGGGCCTTCAACAGTTAGCCCGTGACAGAGAGCCTTCCTTCTCGGGTTGACAGCAGAACTCATAAAAGGATATGCAGCCCAAAAAGGGAATAAGCTAGACTTAAAATTCATCAAAAATGCAAGTCGGTGGCTGAAACGACGGCAACAAAAGGTACTTCAAAGCAATCATAGGGGTGTGTGTGTATATATATATACCCCAATGATGAGAGGCCTATGGTTATTTGTGCAGGAGTATCTTTATCATTTGTCACTAAACGAGGAACATCTTTATCCTTTGTCAATAAAGCAGCAGCCTAAGATTGACTTCTTTTAACATGGAATAAAAACTATTTCTACGAAGTGTTGACCTCACTAATTAATTTATATAACATTTTTAACCAGGAGGGTTCAATATCATCTCAAGCAAACAGTACCATCGGCGGGTCAAGAAACCAGAACTACGATCTATTTATTCTAGTCTACAATTTTTACTAGCTGCTGAGGGTTTCTGGAGAAGAAGAGGAAAAATTAGGTTGCCAAGTGGAGACTCTCCCTCTGTTCCCAATGCACGATGAGGACTCGAGTAATAATAAGGGCCCGTCGAGTAATAATAATCACTCGAGCTACTACTTTGGCAACAATGTAGGAGACTTACACTTCCCTTGAGCTTAGCCTCAATTCCTTGGTTGGCCACTCTCATGATCCCCTTTAGATGAGATGATCCCGGTCGTCTCTATAGATGATCTTATGTTAGTGTAATAATTAATAATTAATAATTGCATAGCGTGGTTAAGTACTATTATCGGGCTAATGATATGAGTACTTTATGGAATTCTATATATTTATTAGAATTGACTTACCTCGTTTTTTAAATGTATGATATTTTTTAAGTGGAGATCTTCTTCTAAATGAAGATCCATTTTAGTAAAAATATGTTACTTGCTACTTTAAACTCCTATTAATTGTGTTGTTCTGTTTGAATATTAATAAATTGATCTACATAAATATCTAATTGTATGATGTTTTTTTAAAAAATATCATTGTTAATAGAAGACTTTGTCTTGACTTTGCCCTTGCGAAAGTATCAACAACCGCAGAACTACAAATACAAAACAGATGTAGTTAACAATGTACAATTAAATATTCGACTAGATTTACAAGTTAAGAACAAATTTATGCACTAGAAAAATATACGATTGCTTGCGGAAAAGCTTGTTGTCCAGCGCATAGTAAAGAATAATATTCTTATGCTCCTCAGTTAGTGATTGAAAACACGTTCGGGCAGCTTCTTCCTTCTTTGTCGTGACCAAGAAATCACGATGGTATTCTTTGGGCGATGCATCTACAAAATCATCGGGACGTTCATCAAATACTTTGACATTCGATTCACCTACAACCTTCTTAGCTTTCTATTTTTTTTGGACGAGGCGACATTTCCTTCTTCTTCTTCTTCAGAGCGGGATCCGTGAACGGAGTCTTAGTATGCGGACCTCTCTTGGTCTTCCTAGTATTTTTAGCAACAGGCAACTCTTCACTCATTTTCCCTGTGCTTCCACAAATTGTTTCTTCAGGCTTAGACTTTTTGGCAGAAGCACACACCTCATCCACAACTTTGGTGACCTCTGCAATGAACCACAATTCTTCGTCTTCTGCCACTGCTCTCACCTTCTTTTTTAAGGATTCAACTCCAGCATCAACCTCGGATGCAAGTTCCTTTCTCTTTGTTTCCGGTTGAACCTGTCACACACATATGAGACAGCACGCATAATAAAAATAGATGTCACCAGTTAAAATGAAGTGTACATGTGGCTCAGACCTCAGGCTCCGGTACATTGATCTCTTCTTCAACCTCAGGATCTGGTACATTGACTTAAACACAAACAATTAGTGAACCAGTGAACCAGTAATAAAACCAGTGAACCAGCAAAAGAAAACCAGTGAACCAGCAAATTAAACCAGTGAACCAATAATGCAAACCGGTTGAACCTGTCACACAACACATATGAGACAACATGCATAATAAAAACAGATGTCACCGGTTAGTTAAAATGAAGTTTACATGTGGCTCAGGCTCCAGTACATTGATCTCCTCTTCAACCTCAGGCTCCGGTACATTGACCTAAACACAAACAATCAGTGAACCAGTGAACCAGCAAAAGAAAACCAGTGAACTAGCAAACCAAAGAAGTGAACCAATAAAACAAACTAGTGAACCAGTAATTCAAACCAGTGAACAAGCGAGACAAACCAATGAACCAACAACTCAAACCAGAGAAACATTAATAGCATTCCAGAATAACATTTACCTCGGGGTTTTCCTTTTGCTTGTACTGTTGGCTGTTAACTATATCACGGTTTCCCTCGTCGTTCTCAGTTTCGACCTTTTCTTTTTCCGCGCTAAGTTTTTTAACACTCAATGTGAATGTCAATAACTTCACGATCAGAGTGAAGCTTGCAGAAGCTTTTATAAAGCTGCGAAACCAGCAAATTCTACCGTTATTTCTCATAATTATACTAATAAATAATATTAACAAAATGGCTATAGTTTATAGTTTATTACCTGGTCCAACGACATATCATTATATGATTCATTTGTCATTGGCAGTCTAATGGGTAGCTTGGCCGCAGAAGGAGGAACATTATTAGTCTTTGCACGGTGAGAAGAATTGGTGGAACAATCGAGCAGAGCTTGCGCATTTCCACCTATCTTGATATGCGTCCCGTCTTTCAACACGTCGGAAGCCCTTGCGAACTCCACATTTTCCTTTAATGCGATATGCTCCATCCAATTATAATTCCGCACATGGGTAGCGGGACAAGGTATTGCCAATACTTATCCCCAATGATGTCTGTCGTCGGTGCAAGTAAAAATACCGATAACACATATAAGATATATATTTTGACCCATTGTTCATCATTCAGCACACAAGTCTCCATCCTCCTGAGTGTTGAATCCAAGTCCTTCGTCTTCAGATATGAATGTACGGAAGGCATGATACCCATGTCTCCAAGTTGTTCTCTGAACTGCCACTTGGCTTTATTGCTCTACGGTGCGTCCAAGTCAATACACATTTTGCCAAATGGCCCAGCACAATACATCGTTTGAACATGATCAGCTGTCACATTTATATCATGCCACACCCACCTTTTGTGAACGAGTAGCATTACTTCATTTTTTGTAGGATCGTCAATGGCTAGATCCAAAAGAAAACCAAAACATGCATCTCTAATGAGGGCTTCTCGATTTTTTTATAGTCTTCGGGTATATGTGACCGCAAAAACTCGTTGATGGCCACAATCTTCGAAGGCTTGAATAATATATTTAGACTCTGTAAAATGCAACAAACCAGGGGTAAGCAAACCAGCAAACCAGTCAAGAAGACACGCAAACCAGACAAGCAAACCAACAAAGTAGTATTTCAAACCAGTGAACAAGCAATTCAGACCAATGAACCAGCAATTCGGACCAATGAACCAGCAATCTATACCAATCAAAACCAAAGAACCAGGAAATCAGACCAGCAAAGCAGCAATTCAAACCAGTGAACCATCAGGTCACACCAGCAATCTAGCCAATTATCAAATCAAACTAGCAAACAATCCAAGCTAACCAGCAAAGTAGCAAATCAAACCAGTGAACAAACAATTCAGACCAATGAACTAGCATTTCAAACCAATGAACTAGCATTCCAAACCAATGAAATAGCAATCCACACTAGTAAAGTAACGAAACACAAAACAACAAACGGCAATACAAGTGAAGCACCAATCAAAATCAATGAACCAGCACATGCATACAAGCATCGTACCTTCTCTTCTTTCTTTTCCTTTGATTGCCTCCTGGGTGCCGACCTTTTTACTCTCGTCGAAGTGTGTTCTTTCTTGTTCATCGTGTCTGACCAAAAAAGACGATTATAAATGACGAGAAATATCAAACGACGAGAAGAATATCAAACAACGAGAGGAGTAACTACTCACCGGAGAAGAGGGCGTCGAACAGACTTCCACGGGAAGAAGCGGGTCGAAGGGTTTCGACCACTCAAACGGGTGCACGGGCTTCGACAGAAAGAAGCGGGTCAAAGGGCTTCGACGAGAAGAGGGTGGAGGGTTCGACGGGAAGATTAAGGAAGAGAGAGTTCGTCGGGAAGCGGCTGGAGTTCGACGGCAAGAGGAGAGGAGAGGAAGTAAAGGGTTTTTTGTTTTCTTTTTAGGGTTCGAAGGGAAGATGAGAGGAAAGGAGCGGCTGGGGTCGGCTGGGGTTCAATTTTGTTTTGGTTTATATTAGAGAAGATGAACAGTTTAGTAATTTTCGGAAAACGTGGGTTAGTGGGAGGGGAAGTGAACAGTTTTTGGTTTTTCTGGTTTTTGTAAATTCCTATTTTCATAACTAATTAATGCATTCAAAATTTAAAAATTCCTATAAAAGGGGAATTAAATGATGATTTGCCTAAAAATATGAAATCATTAATTAGTGAGTATCAATTACTTTGAGCCAAAAATCGTAAATGTCCCTATCCATTAATAACCATCAGATGAGAATCTTTACAATTATATTCTGATCTAATGATCCATATCTTAGTCCCTATTTAAGAACAACCCTCTTTAAGTCCCCGTGGTATCCATAGTAATGATGTTAGGTTCTCGAGAAGGCAAGAGATGAACATTTCAGATGGCCAAAAATCCCCCATTTTTTTATCCTTGAAAAAATTAAGACCAATAATTTTTATTAGATTATGATAGATTTGACTTTAAGGCTAAACGATGACATGTAAGATATCAAAACATTTTATAGGACAACAAAAACAGTTCTGTCTAGTAATGTCTTATCTCGTATTGGTTTATCCTGACCAAAAAAAGCACCCGATGTAACAAACTTCCTACTCGCTAAGAAATTTCACAAAATTATGCTAAAAACCTAAAGTACAGAAAAATATAAAAGATGTAGATTCTTCAACCTGTGATCTCATTTCACACCTACCCGGACTAAAAACAAATCGTTATGTTATAGAGACGAGAGCTGAATCCAGATCCAGGAAAGGAGTCGAGGAGACAAGAGGACAAGCTAGACAGGTTATTTGGCTACAAAATCTTTTGCAAATACAAGTAAATGTTATGTACCACGTCAGTTCCATTTCCTTTAGTGGCAACGCCAAAGTAAGAGATTAAGAGAGCGTTAATCAATAGCTATGATGAGGAAACCCACAGACACATACATGAGAAATACAGGGTACAGAGCGAGAGCCTTCCTTCTCGGGTTGACAGCAGAACTCATAAAAGGATATGCAGCCCATGAGCTCCAAGCCAATGTCACGCAAACCACGACAATTTTTAGGATCACATTGTCCTTCAACAAACATATTAGAGCGCCAACATCCAACGGGAAGAGACAATAACCCAAGAGGCTCAGACTCTGGAAGAAGATAATATGTCCACCCTGAAAAACAGAAGTGTACATATACCGGTGAGTGACACCATCTAGATCAAGCTAACCATAAATCCAAAAGTAATGTTGAGAGCAACAGACAGGGCATTACCAGTAGCAGAACATTCAACGTCAAGATGACAGCACCAGCCGCAAGTAGTGCAAATGCAACTGCAAAAACCTCAGACTGAGAGACAAAGATGTAGTCAGCTTACAATGCATGAGAAGGAAAAAACAAAAGCAAGAGTGCGATAATACTCAATCATTCTTACGTAATTGATCAAATCCAGATATTGAAAGATTGCTGAAGTCTATAAAAGTAGCAAGACAACACAAATGGGATGCTAAGCAAGCACGTGCTTTCAACATTAACCTACCAACAAGGATCAATCAATTTTTTTTTCTTTCCTAGTGCACTGCTGATCTACATTACCAAAAATAGTCCCAGAGATTTGCATCACCGTAACATAGTGATGCAGAAAACCCCAAAAGCATAAACAGGGAGGCCACAATGACCCATTTTCCACACAATCAGTCCCAATTAAACCCGGCTACAAGTTGAAACCTGCCAAGTTATAAAAAAGGTAAAGCCACTCATCGGACCAGGTGAACGGATACAATCAAAGAGCTGACCAAATCAATGCCTTACTTAGTTGACAACAAATAATACAGTGGAAGATTCACTTCAGTAAATATCTACTCTTGAAGCAATCAAGTGTTACAATGTGTTCGGATAGCTAAGCATTGGAATTTGAAACATTACTCATTTACTCTCTGTCCGCTTTCCTAACTTGCAAATGTGCTAAAGCCCTAACGCAACTCGGATCCTAATTCGACCAAAACCCGCTGCGGGCAGCCTATTCAAACTGCATTGCAATCATCAACATTCAAGTAACAAAAATCGAAACGAGGGAGAATCTCGAGAGAGAGAGAGACCTTCTTGACGGAAGCGGACCAGGAGAGGGTGAGTCCGAGGAAGACGATAAAGAAGAAGGGGCCCCACAGATCCCAATCCCTAAGCGCCTTCCCGGGGTCCTCCCTGTACGGATTAGGGAACACCACCAGCTTCAAGTTGCTCACGATCCTCGCCAGATCCCTCTTCACCGTGTCCCACACCGGCTCCGTCAGCGTGTTCGGCCCCGAACCGAACCCGCTCGGACCTCCGGCGGGCTGCGGAGGAGGGGGCGGGGCTACCGAGGGCGGTAGAGGGGGCTTGGAGGGGACGGGCGAGAGGTTGGACTGGATGAAGGGGGAGGAGGAGACGGGGATCCGCGGGGGACTTGGGGGCCGGGCAGGGAGGACGGTGGCGGGGCCCACCTGGACGCTGGCGTGGATTAGGTTTTCGATCTCGTCGATGTCCGATTGGGACGACGTCGGGTTAAGCGGGATCGTGTCGCTGTGCGACATCGTTTTTGTTTTTGGTCTTTTTCGTAATTTCGGAGTTTAGTTGGGGAAATGGCGGAGCCAGATCTGTGATGTGAGAGAGAGGGGAAAAAGCGTTCGCGGGTTTTCTTAGCTAAATAATTACCGTCGGATTTTTATTTAATTTTCGTTTTTTCTTTGCTTTGTGCGGAAGACTGAAGAGTCCTCGTAGTAGCTAAGTTATTCGAGTAATTATTTAATATATCGGTTAATTAAGATTTGTGTTTTGTAAAATTTGATACATGGTAAATTTTAGACAATGATTACTTAACATTTTTCATTTCAAGTATTCAAACTTAAAATTTATATTTGAATGTAAATTTCTCATTAATTCAGATTTGGTTTATATTAATTTTTTCATTTAACTACTGCCACGAGGGGTCAAGTGCTACTTATTATATTCATTAATTATAAGTTACAGAATGATTACCTGTATGCGAAACATTGATGAATTCTCCAACAATCGAAAAGGCAAGTCGGTGACTGAAACGACGGCAACAAAAGGTACTTCAAAGAAATCAACCTAAAATATGCAAGTACCAAACTGTAACTTACCATTCTCTTAAATACCACCCGCTTTTTTTTTAGGAATTATAAGGTTTATTTTCAAAATGGTATTACTGTTCAAAAACATTATCAAAATAGTACCAAAAACTTAGAAAATGTGTCCACGGTGGATCACCTGACCAAAAAACATGTATTTTACGATTTTTTTTCTGTGTCTCGGTAGATGGGTAAAAAAGAGATTTTTTTTGTTTGGTGCTACTATTAACTAAAAATATCCAAAATGGTACCCATTATCAAAAGAGTGTCCACGTCACAATTCTCTTTCCAAATTACGGATAAATTATATCTGGCCCTCTCTAGTTTAGACAAATAGACAATTTCCTCCCTTTATTTCGCAAACTGATTAAAAATCCTTCTTAGTTTGGCTAAATTATACGATTTCCCTCCTCTTGCTAGAACCGGAACAAATCTCCGACGATGAGCAATGAGAAATGTCAAAAATACCCTTACACTAACAAACAAAAAAAACAAAAACATCTCTCTCCTTCCTCCTTCCTCTTCCTCCTTTAATCAACGAAACCAAAAAAATTAAAAGTAACATGAACACAATTAATATTTTTAATACCAGATTAACAAAACCAAAAACCAAAAACCCATAACAACCCATTTCTAATACCCATTTCTAATCCCTAACATGACAAATCATAGCTCAATTTCAGGCATAGTTTATGAACTTGCCTCCCGAGCTCAAGCAACGTCGAATTAGCACACACCCAACCACACTAAAAAAATGTGAAGTCGTTCACATCCAAACCCTCCACCAAAGTCTCCTTAAACAACCTCAGAGATTCCTCCCTGTACCCCAACTGCGCGTACCTGTCAATCACCCCACTCCAAGAAATAACGTTTCTCATGGCATTTTGTCGAACACCTTCCTCGCATCCCCAATCTCCCCATACTCAGTGTACATATTAACCACTGAACTCCCCACAAACACGTCGCCCCCGAACGAAATGAAACTCATTTCTCTCTTCTTCTTCTTCTTCTTCTTCTGAACGGCGACCAGGGACTGACTCCGGAGAGTGAAGAGATGCATTTTTGGTGGGGTTTTGTCTTTGCGCATGCTTTTGTCTAAGTTATTACCGTGGAAATCGAGACAAATGGGAGATTTATTAGAAGCTAATTAAGGGAGGCCGCCTTAATAGTGAGAGATATAATTACTTTACTTGGTCGCTTATTCTGGTCAATAAAGTCATAATAGTAGCCAAAACTTAATTCTCTATTCAAATTGGAATAGTTTTAAACAAGAACTTAATTCTCAATTCCAAATTGGGATAGTTTTAAACAAGTTTTTTGTTACATGGTAGTGTACTTATGAATAATTCCCTCTTCAGTAGTTTGAATTTGTGGTATTATTGTAGGGATTAGAAATGGGTATTAAAAATGGGTTGTTGTGGGTTTGTAGTTTTTGGTTTCGTTAATCTGGTATTAAAAATATTAATTGTGTTCATGTTACTTTTAAGTTTTTTGGTTTTGTTAATTGGAGGAGGAGGAGGAATGAGGAAGGAGATATATGTTTTTATTTTTTTTGTTGTTAGTGTAAAGATATTTTTGACATTCTCATAGCTCCTTGCCGGAGATTTGCTCCAGTTCCGGCAACAGGGGAGAAATCGTATAATTTCGCCAAACTAAGAAGGGTTTTTAATCAGTTTGCGAAATACAGGGCGGAAATTGTCTATTTGTCTAAACTAGAAGGGGCTAGATGTAATTTACCCTAAATTAATTGTTTGAAATTTTTTCTACGAGATCCTAAGTATTTTAGCAACACAAAACCCTCAAAATGGTTTCATCCTCCATATCACCACATATTTTCCAACATGCCATGCCACATTACCCACATAAAATGACATCGTTCGAAAACAAAATTAGCTATTCGAGTCACCAGGTGTCATGTCAAACAAATCACATATATATGTTTTATGTGTTTCATACTACAAGAGTATACATAAAAGTTATCAGCCACAACGTACCACAATAATCTTTGCCCAATCAATTAAGAGTCTGTTTGGTACGACTGATGAAATTTAATTATTAGTAGTTGGCTGTTACTACTCAATTGATAGCTGATATCCAATTTTTGCAAAAGTATTTGTTAAATTAACATTGCCTGTTACTATTGAGTTATAAAATTACTTATAAGGGTAATTGACTAATAAACATCATTCTTTAATATTTAAAATAATACATATTATTTATATTTATGCTTTTGTCAATTAAAAAAGTGTCTCTCTTAATTTAATATTTAATATAGTACATATGATTTATTTTTATACCCCCGCCAATTAAAAAAATGTGTCTCTTAATTTAATATTTAATATAGTAATATTTAATATTTATTTCTATATTTTAGCCAATAAAAAAATTGTTCCTCTTAATTTAATATGTAATATAATAATATTTAGTATTTATCTCTATGCTTTTGCCAATTAAAAAAAATATCGCTCTTAATTTAATATTTAATTAGGAATTATCTGAATCGAGGACTATTTAGTAATTTGATATTGTAACAGTCATCAGTTAAATATAACAGTTATAAATTCTAGCTGTTGGAAAAATTGGCGTTTGGGTTCCAACAGCTATTTAAATTCACCAAACAGGAAAAAATTGACTGATAGAGATGTTAGCCAACCACTGATCCCTAATAGCCAAACATCCACTAAAAGCAAATCGGCGACTGAAACGTCTGCGTTTCGATTTTTGAAAAGTAGTTTAAAGCAATCAACCTAAAATATACGAGTACCAAAGTGTAATCTACTATTCTATTCAAACACCACCCGTTTACTTGGGCTTCTTCTCCCAAAAACCCCAAAAGAGGAAAATAAAAGAAAGAAAGAAAGAAGGAAAGGGTGTGATTAGGGGAGGGAAAAACTACCTGAAGTCGACACCAGCTCAAGATTAGCCGTGAAACTCTGTCATATTTGGGAGCTAACAAATGGTTGTAATTGCCTTAATTTGTGGCCTATTGTTTCATGGTTACCATGAATATCGTGACCATGATTAGAAAGAGTTCTCTTCAAGCTCTCGAGTTGAGTATCGTCAACATAGTATTTGAACAAGTGTGTATCTTTTGTGTGGTGGAAATGAGTGGGAGAGATGTCTATTTACCGTTAGAAAATACCTGTCTGCACGCATGTTAATCCTTTGACATTCTCACTTTCGTTCATATTACACTGTTCATTGTAGAGAATCACTATGGGTAGTATGCATCTATTTAGGGAGAGCTTAAAGTACCACCCTCAACTGTTCTCTTTTACACCGTACGAGAGAGGCTGTGGCAGAGCGTCTTCGGTGTCGTGTTGCAGTCTTCCCTCGCTCGTCAAGTTGTGTTTGTCATTCTGCAATTCTTTGATGGAGAAGAGAACTACTACTCTGGCTAGATATGTGGTCAGGCAAAAGCCAGATTCGTAACACGGCTCTGGTGTATCATACCGCAGATGCTCATGGTTATCCCGGAAGGAAATCGCGAATGCACATTATTCTGGCTGAATATTGTGCTTGCCACGAGGAAGAGAAGCCTGGCATTGTGCAATAGAAGCTTGAAGTCGTATGCTTCAGAAGTTGTGGCAGCTACTAATCCCCCATTTGAGTATGCTCTAAGGTATATGTGGTTTTTGACCTTCTTCATCAGTTTGGTTTATTTGGCAGATGTATGCAACAGATAAGAGCATATTACAACAATCACTATTGTAGTAGTAAACCAACTTTCCTGTAGAATCTAATTTGTCTCAAAAAGTATCCAGGTTTCGCTACAACAAAAAATAGATATGCAAATTGAATTTCTTGATGTAACAAGTGTTTACTGTGACTTGAGGCTCACTTTTGTGCTACTAATTTCAGATATAAATTTGCAATTACATTGAGGCTTAATAATTCATATGTTGTCTCAGGCTCACCTGAGCACATCACGAGAATCTATCTAATTTATATTTCAATTGTTAGCAAATAAAACATGTCAAGTACTTGTTACAGTTGTAAGATTAAATATTTAATGAATCATTTATAAAAAAATAAAAGTACCTATGGAATCACTACATGAAAAACAGTTGTGTTAAAATTTAGAAGAAAGAATAATATTTTGTATTGATGTGATTATAATTTTGATTGGGTAACTGCTATACCAAAGATTTGGTGGTTCAACTTCCCCGTCCGGGATTGGATGTGCCACATCGACCCTTCTTTCGTTCTAGTTATTATCGTTAACCAAAGAGCACTAAGATTCGTCCCTAAAAAATGTCTAACAATAAGTACATAAACCACCTTTGACATGCTTAAATCATACGACAATTAAAGTAGAGGCTAAGATGCCTCAGATCCAAATAAAACAGCAACCACTCACAAACACATGTTAAGGTTCCGCAGAATGGTCGGCGAGGTTCAACTAATACATGTAATTGTGTCTCTTATGGACCTACTTTGTGCGATTGTTTATTTGCCGGCTAAACTATATGTCCACCGGAGCAACTCCACCTGTTTCATTCCATTGTCATGTACTCGATTTTTATTATATTCTATTACGTTTGGTAACAAATTCGAAATTGAATATTATCAAAATTTATCAAAGTGATGAGGACTTCTTAATTATTAAAATTAAAATTTTAGACATTGCTTAAGGGATCAGCTGTTTTTTTTTTTTTAAATTTTTTTGTGGTTTATGTCATATATTTTATTCTCAAATATTAAAATCAAAACATGGTCATACAAATGCATGATTTTCAAATCTTGATTATCAATTATTATAGTGTTGTATAATTGTCGACGCCGTTCTGAATGTATGATAAATCTACAGAATACAAGTTGTACGAGAATTTATCGGTGAATAATAATGGGAGGGATATTTTATTTTAATGATGTATTCCTCCTCAGTATTGCTACGAGGGTTGCGTAGTTTTTCTTTTCTTCTTTTCTGCGTAACAGCGCAAGGAAATTGATTATTTTCATAACTTACATGTTTGCATTTAATAGTATTCCAAAAATACGAAAATGACGTGGCGGAAAATACCAGGGTTTCCCTTCATTCTTCTATATAGATTTGAGATCTTTACAACGGGAGTGGATACCCTGGGGACAATTAATTTGTCCCTATTTAGAGACAATGTTAATATAGTCAATTAATCTAATCCACTAATTGAGTTAGTTTCTCTCTCTATTAATAACCATCCCATTAAATTATAATCACCCGACCCGAAAATCCTATTAATAACATATATTCTCTCTCCATTAAATATACTTTTTTTTCCAAAACGTGCCTTTTTTCTTGTTATTATTAGTTCACTGGTTTGTTTTTGATACTTTACTGGTTCGTTTTGCTAGTTCAATAGTTTGTTTTACTGGTTCATTGGTTTGTTTTGATACTTTACTGGTTCACTGGTTTGTTTTGATACTTTATTAGTTCGAATCGC
>SOPF01026789.1:50495-77245 GCA_012979155.1 Hypericum perforatum
AAAAAAAATACCATGTTGGTGGCTAAATAAATGCATTTTTTGGTGAACAGGGTTATTAATTTACCAAAAGATAGAATAACCATAAACTAACAATCTTGTCACATGAGATCTCGGCTTAAGATTTGTGTTAGGTGGGGTAGAACATCCTCTGGAATACTGGGACCACAAAGATCTGACTCAAAATGAATTGCCACCAAACCAACTACTGTTATACAAATATAATCTTACACATTCTTCCAATCCGTCGAAATTGATGTTTAGAGCTTAAGATATCGGAAATATACAAATTGTTAACAACTTAGGAAACCAAATTCTTTGTACATACACATGTTCAGTTTCTAATCCACTGAAAATGATGTTTTGAGTTTAAAACATGAAAATATTTGTTTTAGGTGAAAACTTGTACGTATATACATATTTGCTGGTATGGGAAACATACACGTTTTTTTATCGTTAACATACGCTTTGATGACAAATTAAGAAACTACATTTATTGATATACACACGTATTCAGTTTTCTTGTAATGTAAAGAAAACCGAAAATGATGTTTCGAGTTTAAAACATGAAAATATTTTTGAATTTATGACATTGAAAGTCGTTGTTTAGTTCCAGTTATAAGTCCCACATTGCAGAATAAAGAACAGATGAAGGTACTAGTGCAGCAGTCTGTTCATGACAATACTGATCAGTAAATCGTATTCATTGGAGAAGCGTATGATCTTACCTCACTTATCGTAGGGCGCAATGAAGGAGAAGCCCGGATACATAGAGACGCTGCAAATGTAATCCGTTCAAGCTGCGTAGCACAATACGCACCTTCGAGTCGCGGATCCACTAATGTCGATCCCTCGCCTTTGCTCAATATCGGCTTAGCCTGTAGCGAGATGAACATCAATAAGCGCACTTTGTAAAATATGATCAAGGTCATCCATTCATTTAACATGATTGAGACAAATACCCAGCTATGTAGGCTTTGGTGTGACCCATCCACAGGTTTCTTGCCAGAAATTACTTCCAACAGAAAAACTCCGAAAGCAAACACATCAGTCTTCTCATCCACAATTCCGCGTGTGTAATACTCTGGTGCCAAGTGCCTAAAACATACGAATCATTTTGGTCAAGCCAACTTCTGCTAACACACAGGATTGGTAAAAAAATACACCGGAAAAGGATCAGTACTTACCCGAATGTTCCTTCAATAGGTGCGATCGAGTGATGACTCCACTGAGATGGAAGCCATTTCGCCAACCCGAAATCAGAAATCTGCCAAAGTTCCAAGGACTAAACAAATCAAACCACATCCATGAAACCATCAGGAAGAAGTCAACGTACAATAGTCCATACAAGACACACCAGAGGTTCAAATTCAGGGGTCAGCAGAATATTCGAGGACTTGATGTCACGGTGGATTATCCGCCTCTGGCATCCCTTATGCAAGTAATGTAGCCCTCTTGCAGTACCCACACAGATCTTGTGCCTCGTTTTCCAGTCCAAAACCGGCAACCCTTCATCTAAAACACACCAACAATAAGTACAACAATCCGAAAGTTCAAAATCACCCCGAAATCGAACCAAACACATTCACGTTCAAACCAATGGCACTTACCGTGGAGAATGGACGCGACAGAGCCATTTGAAGAGAAACGGAAGACGAGGTAGAGGCCGTTGTCGACACAGCAACCCAACAAGGACAGGACATTAGGGTGGCTCACATGGCCTATTGTCCCAATCTCTGTCAAGAAGTCCTCCTCCTTCCTCTCATTACTACACGTTTTTGTTAACCTCTTCACTGCAATTTCTTTCCCATCTCTTAACACTCCTTTGTACACCTCCGCATACCCTCCTTTACCCACAAAGTTTCCTGTTACATAGAAAAAGCACAAACAGTGACGGAGGTCCCGAGTCAATCCATGACAGGTGTTAAAAGTTAACTCTAACACAAGCTTAAACAAGTAAAGTTTCTTGTTTTTTCACATGAAACCAATAGTAAGAGGCTTAGTTTCGCTTGAAGAAAGATTCAAACTCGAAACGCATTAACCAATGCGGTGCTTGGTTGCAGCTGTAGAAAACAAAAACAAAAACCTGGAAAGAAATGGTTGGTGGCATGAGATATTTCTTCAAAAGAGAAGCATTTCCATGTGGGTCTAGAGCAAGTCTCAGGTTCATGGACCAGTTTGGAAGCACCATTCTTGTGGTTGCTGATGGTGGTTCTTTTTTCTTCTTCTTTCTCTTCTCCAATGGTTATTTCTTCTCCAAGGCTGCGCCTTCTTAGAGAGAAGAGCCGTTTCAAACTGTTGCTTCTTGTATACTTCATTGGAACTTAACTAAGCTCCAACTTTTTCTCATGCAATAGAGAGAGAGAGAGAGAGAGAGAGAGAGAGAGAGAGAGAGAGAGAGAAGCAGCAACAAACTGGGTGTCTGCCCTGTAGGAAGAGATTTTGGAGGCAATAGGGAGATAAATGGAGAGGGAGACAGATTTTTTTTATACCACCTACTCGACCATAATTAATTTTTAGTTGAGTTAGATTATTGTTGATAAATTTTCTTGTTAACGTTCTTACGTGTTCAAAATTGAGTATTTTTATTAAGATAAAACAACGTTTCCACTTATTGATCTAAGTATGGTGTTGGTGGTATCAATAGTTTTAACGAAAAATTAGACTAATGTTCCTGTATTTTGAGATTCAATTAGTTTAGTTCCTCATATTTAAAAACTACTCTTTGGATCCATACTATCATGATAATTTGGTCTCCATTCCGACGTCAGAAAATTTTCCGGCCAAAACATGACCTGGTTTGATCCTTTTATCCTTTTGGCCGAAATTTACTAAAAACCCTTTTTGATTCCACCACCTCCGTAACCGCCACTACCTCCTCCACAGTTGAAACCACCACCTCCGGAACTGCCTCTACCACAGGACTGAGCCTCGTTGATAGTTATGTTGCGGCCGTCCAGGTTCTGGCCGTTCATCCCCTCGATCGCGTCCTTCATCGACTTCTCATCGCTGAAAGTGATGAAGCCGAACCCTCGCGAATGAGCGATCTCCTTATTGTTGATAATTTGTACATAAAAACACAAGATCCAGTCAGATCTAAACGAAATACTATTGGGATCTAATCAAATTTATAAAACAATATTGAAAACTAAAATCAATCGTTCTTCGCCAGAAGGTGAAGGTGAACGTATCGAGGTAAGTTAGTAACAGAATAAAATAGAACATAGTATCATAGAACAGTAACAGTAATAGTAATAGAGAACAATAATAGTAAAGAAGAACATATCCTTCGGATCTAGATCACGATTGAGTCTGAATCGAATAAGATTAGGTATGAGTCGGAGTAGATCCGAGCAGGTTATCTAGTTCACAACCGACCTTTGATTCAATGACCTCTCTGTATTCTCTGAATGCCTCGTTCAAGGATTGGTTAGTGGTGGCCCATGCCAAACTGTCGACGAAGCACCAGAACTCTAATTCAACTGATGCCATTTCTTAGAATCTTATTTCTTGAATCGAAATGATACTAACTGTTTGAGGGGAGAGGAGGAATGAGATGGTGAGGATGGGTCTAAACCGTGGTAGCGCAGTTTTTTTTTAACATAAAATTGTGGGTTTAAATTGTTTCCACAATTCCGGTTCTTGGTAGGGGCTTATGGAGCTCGAACCTCTCACCTCATGCTTAAAGCCATACTCCCTGTTTTGACCGCTAGGCCATACATGCGGTGGTTGTGGTAGCGCAGTTTTGGAGGTGGTGGTTGCAGCAATGGAGGAGGCGGTGGCGATTACGGAGGAGGTGGAATCAAAAAGGGTTTTTTAGTAAATTTTGGCCAGAATGGTAAAAGGGTCAAACTAGGTCATGTTTTGGCGAAAAATTTTCTGACGTCGGAATGAGGGACCAAACATCAATGTTATTATGATAGTATGGATCTAAAGAATAGTTTTTAAACAGTATTCACAAAATCAGTTAAATTTTTAAAGTATAGGAACCTTAGCCTAATTTCTCCTAATTTTAATATTTCTAAAAAAAATTTCGCAGCAAAAACTATTTATCCGGTATATATGTTATACATTTGAATAGAATTAAACCATATATTTTACCATTTGTGTAGACTTCTGTCAATTTCTTTGAATTTTATTCTTATGTACATACTCCTAAGGCAAAATCTTAACGCATGTATATAAGAAAGGGTGAATATTTATTTACCCGTCCTTAAACAAATCGTATCTATTATTCGTTTGAAAATATTTAACAGGTACAATCATTTATTTTCAAATTACGTAGATAATAAGACGACAAATTTTAAAGCAGTTGCATCCATAGTTTAACTGGTTACTATAGAATTTTTATAACTATTCTATGCACTTGATGGTGTCTCTCTAATCATATAAATCTTAGCTCAAATACCTTGTCCTCAGTACAATTTCAAATTTACCCTAAAAAATATGATTTCAAATTCTTATTGCATTCTTTGTCAATTACTCTAATTTAAAAATTTGATTTACTTAATAGGAAATCAAACAATATCAATCTTTTTAATACGGGTAAATCCAGCTATCCCAACGTTGTATATTCCATTAATAGAGTTTATATTTTTTTGGTCGTAATTAATAGAGTTTAGATTCATGACGTTAATTTACCAATTTCGAATCTCATGCCATCTCTCTTTATCTGGCTAGATTACTCCGTTAATATGAAATAATGCCAATTTTATGGTTCTAGGTTTGCACGAACCAGGCTTGATAAAACTCAAACAAACTACTAAATCAAACTTAGAGAATGGTTATAACTTAATAAAAAAAATCAAGTAAATAAGGATTGTAGTCGTTTTTGGAGGTAGGAATCTTAGAAAATCGGTGATGCAATAGGTGCATCTACTCTATCGACTTTTCATGTGATTTTCACTTACAAAGTATCACATTAATTGAACCTTTTGATCAGAAAAATCATAACGTCAATTGAACCGTCAGCAGGTCAGCTTGTTGGTTAGAAATTAAATGGAAACGAGTTGGATGGGTGGAGCTGTATTATGCCACTTGCATTTCTCTGGTTTTGTGTCTTTATGTGAACGAATTAGACTCTCCTCCTTATGCAAAACAGCAGAAGAGTTCAAACTCCTTAGGTAAAAACTCATTAGTTAAGTCGTTTAAAATTTCAAAAAATTAAGTTAAATAAGCTAAAATTAAAAAATCTATCAAAAACACAACAAACAAAGAGTAAATGGACTACCAAGTCAAGTTGGGTAAGACAACAACAAAAGGGTCGATGGATTAATAATATTTTGGGAAAATTAGGTTAAAGTCCCTCTAGTTTGGGGATTCAACTGTTTTTGTCCTTGCTGTTTCAAAACTATTCTTTTAGTCCCTATTATGCAAATAACACAGACAATTAGTCCCCCATTCCGACGTCGGACTTTTTTCCGGCCAAAATCTTATTTGCTTTGACACTTTTGCCCTTTTGTTTGTAATTCCGTCCAAACTCAAAAACAAAATTTTCTCCCTCTCTCTCCTTCCTCACTGTCTTCTCCTCCTCCATCTCCTTCTCCATTTCTTCCTCTTAAATCAATCAATTGAAATCAAGAAATTAATGAGCATAAAATTTTGGAGTCGGCCTCGGTCACAGAAAAGAAGAAGAGCACTACTAAACGACAAAACATATCCCATCCTCTTTAGTCATCGTCGTCGCCCAGAAAACAAGTTTTCGACCGACGAAATGTTCTTGGTTTCTTAATAGTTTTTCACTAATTAAAAACCAGATTTCATTGAAAATCAACATTAAAGATATTCATGATCTTAACTTTCCAGAATAATGCATAAAACTAACATTTGGAAGAAACTATTCAAAGGTTTTTCGAAAACCCATCGATACCGCTACCCTTATCACCACCGCCCTGGAGTTCGACTTCTTCCGAGGCTCTCTTCGGCCCTCATCCCTCTTCCTGCTGTTCTCAGCTCGACCGCCCGAGTCCACCAGAGAAGGTGCCTCTGGAGTCTGGCCTCAACGAGGAATAGACCCCAACGCCCAAGACTCAAAAATCTGACCGAGGATTTTCTTAGCAAAGACAGCTGCTACCGTGAGCATTTCGTCGCCCAAGATGTTCTCCATCGAATTCATCAGATGCCTACTTCAAGAACCAAAAATTTCCAATTCAAGAACCCTAATTTAACCAAAAATTCCCAATTCAAGAACCCTAATTTAACAAAAAATTCCCAATTTCCACGATGCCCGACCCTGGTTCGAAGGTCTTGGGGGTTTATAAGGCCTGTATCGGGTTTGGTACTCCACTCACTTTCATCTCTACCGGGTCCTTATTCGTGCCCTAGGGAGGATCGGGTTGGTTGAGGAATCTGTTAATTTGTTCATGGAGAAGAAAAAGTTGGACAAAGCTTACGAAATGATCATAGAAATGGAGAATGACCAAGGAGAATCTCGTTTAGGAGGTTTAGAATGATTAATCTCGTTGTTTCTAGTTTGCAAATAGTTTCTTTCTTTTTTTTTTTTACTAATTTAGGGAAGAATTAAAAAAAGCTTCAGACTTGTTTTTGGACAAGAAGGGCATAATCGTCATACCAGGTCATGTTTTGACCGGAAAAAATTCCGGCGTCAGAATGAGGGACTAATTGTCTGTGTTTTTTTGAATAGTAGGGATTGAAAGAGTAGTTTTAAAATAGTAAGGGCTAAAATGATTGAATCACCAAAGTAGAGAAACTTTAGCCTAAATTTCCTTAATATTTTTTTTAGAATAGATAATTTTTGTTTGATAGAAAAACAAAACTTAATATCTTTTAAAATTCTGAAATTTAAGCCAATTCACATAATTTAATATATATATATATATATTTATATATGAACCAATCCATAGAAATGCCCTTGCTTTCCCCTGAAAATTTATAAGCGAGAATTCAGGCGAATAATAATTTTGATGTTTATTGAGAATTTGAAAAATGAAAAAAAAAAGTATTTTACAATTTTGTTATCTTCAACTCAAACATCCAATTCAACTAAAATGAAGCTATGTGGTTTAAACTTCCAAATTCAAGCCAAGTGACCTTTGTTTTAGCAGTACAAGGGTGGGGAGGGGTTTGGGAAGTCCAGGGTTGATTCCTGACATGTTGTAATAGAATATTAGAATAGGATCTCAAAAAAAAAGATGTTTTATTTTTTCAGATATTTTTGAATCCGAGATAACCCAAATAAATGTCTAGTCACATATCTATCACATGGGTGTCACATCTAATATTGTTTGTTGTCTTATATGGAAAGAACATATTTGTTAAAGAACAACCTTTTATTTTTTAAGGAAAAAGTAAATTTTAGTACCCTCTCATATCACAAAAAATTATTTCAGTATCATATGATTTAAAATGCACAAACCGAGTCAAACCTTATCAAATTAAAATCATTTAGGTCTACGGACAACTGCCCAAAATTGACTGAAGCCTACCTGACCAAGTAGCCCAGCCACATCATCAAAATCTAATGATATGGCATCCTCAAGTCCTCCACCCTCCTCCTCTTCCTCATCCTTCCGATGACAACGATCTTATCCCCCTCCTTTCCTAAGCTTGTAATGCCTCCTGCTAAAACTAACGGCGTGTATGAAAACAAGCAGTGAAAGAATTTATTGGACAAAGATCATTGTATAGGTGCTTGCTATTCTTCATCTTAGAAGCCACTCCTCAAGTCCTCCACCCTCCTCCTCTTCCTCCTACAGACCCACGACATTGACGTCATCATCATAGACCACAAGCCACTCCTCGGTCCTGCCTCATTAAGAAGTGGCTCCACTCTGATAAAGAATAGATCTTTAGAGACATCAACGAGGTGTCGATTGGATAAACGATTATGTTATTGGCTGTATTGGGAGGGTTCTGGGTAGTAATAATAAGGCCAAACTTCTAAGGGTTCACATCGTCAGCGATGGTTGTGGCATAATAGTCGTTGATGTTTATCTAGTAACAAGTGGTAGCGATAGTGATAATGAGGGAGGCGTCGGTGGCTCAAGTCAAGAATTATATTCTTGGGCACCTGAACTTGTTGGCCATGTTGTCTGGTGAGTTGGGGAGCTCTGGTTGGAGGGAGGAGGACCAGAGGAGAAGGAGGGAGAAGAAAGGGAGAGGAGAGGTGGGAGGATAGAGAGAGGAGAAGATGGAGGATGTCACATTGTTAGATTTTAATGATGTGGCTAGTCTACTTAGTCGAGCAAGCTTCGAGGTAGTTCGGACAATTTCGAATAGCTGCCCATGAACCTAATTAATTTTAATTTGATAAGTTTGACTCGATTGGTGCTTTTTAAACTACAAAGTACTGAAATAATATCTTGTGATGCCACAAGGTACTAAAGTGGACTTTTTTCTAAAAAAAAAATAAAAGATTATTTCTTTAACAAATACGTTATTTTCATACAAGATGATAAACAACATCAGAATTGACGCCCTTGTGACATATAAGAATAGAACTTGCAAGACGAAAAGTGATGTACTAATTGATGGATGAACAGATTAGTCATAAAAATTTGTGCATGTCCCTGAATACATTTAAGACCCTTTATGAGTTGCTAAGAGGAAATGGTCTCATAAGAGATAATTAGTATAATTATATTGAATAACAAAATTTTAAAATGTCTCCATGTTTTATCACATGGTACTAGATGTTCATTATCTTTACTATTGTATCAATGATCTAGTGAGACAGTTAGTCCTCACTTTCATAGTCTTGAGAGCTATCATATCTCTTGAAAATCCATTTTTCATACAACTAGATGGTACGAGTGTTCCTTCTGAAATAAAATGTAGAATATTTTTTTCCATATTTTGAGGTTATTTTTTTTGTAAAGCGTTATATTTGCAAATTGATCTAACCTATATTTTTAATAAAAGTTTCTTTTAAATTTTAGAATTGTGTTAGCACAATCGATGGAACTCATATTCAGGTTAAGGTGCGAAACAAAGATGTCTCTAGATATCGGAAATGAAGTTTTTTCCTACTATAAATGTATTAGTTGCTTGCACTTTTGATTTTCATTTTACTTAGGTCTTGTGAGGTTAGGAGGAGTTTGCATCAGATTTGCGAATTTTAGATGATGCACTTAGAAGAGAAGATAAGTTGATAATTCCTAGGGATATTAGCTAATAACTCTTTTTCTGATTTTTCAAGGTATGATAAGCCAATAAATTTTTTGTAAAATATTTTATAGGTAAATATTATCTAGTTGCTCGATATAAGTTAAGGTCAGGCACTATCCTCCTTTAACTCCTGAATTTTTTTTCAACTTGTGTCATTTATTATTGCATATTGCACTTGAAAGAGCCTCTGAAGTATTAAAGAGTCGTTTTGTCATTATTAGTTCCGGATAGAAACCAAAATTCAACTCAAAGACTACTTAAGAAATGATTCTTACTTGCTGCAAATAATAATGCAAACAATAAATCAATTCTTAAGTTAAAATTTTGGCTCCAAATAATAAAATAAGAAAATAATTTCTTTCCTTTTCTATTTCTTTGAGTTGAAATAATTCTTTTCCTATAGAATTTGGTTCTAAATTCCCTTTTAGTAAAGGAAAAGAAAATATATAACCCTAACACTCTCCAAACCCCAATATCCAAGCTAAATCCACCATGGGAGACGGAGACAGAGGCCGAGGCCGGGACCGGGACCGAGACCACCACGACCGCGATCGAGAGCGCGAGAGGGATCCCCGGGACAGAGACCGACGCCGAGACAGGGACGATCGGATCCACCGGAGCACACGCTCCCGCACCCGTTCCCCGGAGCGCGCGGCCCGGTCTCGGCACCGCACGCGGTCCCGCTCTCCGGAACCCCTGCGGTCCCACCGCCGCCAACGCCCCGACCGTACCCCGTCCCCTTCCCCTCCCCGGAAGCGCCACCGCCACGAGGAGAGGGAGAGAGAAAGGGATAGGGAGAAGGAGAGGGAGCCGAGGGACAGGCAGAGGGCGGTGGTGTCGGAGGAAGGTATCGCGAGTGAGCAGCTGGTTAAGAAGGACGGAAGCGAGGGCGGAGAAGGGGACGGGGCCGCGGCTATGGACGATGACGAGTTGGAGATGATGAAGAAGCTAGGGATTCCCGTTGGGTTCGATTCTACCAAGGGGAAGCCCGTGCCTGGTGCTGACGTCAGCGGGGTCCGTGCGGTCACGAAGAGGCAGCCTCGGCAGTATATGAACCGCAGAGGAGGGTTTAACCGCCCCTTACCCTTGGAGCGCAACCGTTAGGGCAAAGTAAGTTAGTTTCAGTAATGGCTTTGAGTTCTGGGTATTATTTACATTCCGGGTACGGTTCACAGTTTGCTGGAGTGAATGTTAACTCAGCCATGCACGCGATTTTAGTGTGTTTATACCTCTTTCTAGTATTGGGATTTGGATATCTGGTTATTGCGCTGGTTGTTTGTTCTTGTTTGTGTTTGTTTTTTTGCTCCTAAATCTCTGGGTAATGTCTGACTACGTTTTCATGATGTGTGTGTGTGGCACTGTTTTATCACCGAAGAGTCATAACCATGCCATGTAATAGTTGTAAGCTTCCAGCAATTATACGTTCCACTGCTGCCAAAAGATGGCTATGGAACAAGCTAGCAGAGAGATCTCAGTTTTAAGATCATAAGCTTGTATGTGTCGATAATCTGCTATTTTAACTTGTGGAAGGAGAGAACTTCAAATGGAACTTTCATGTTGCTTTGCTTCCAGATGACTACGTTGACTTCCATGATTCTTGTCCACGATCTGGGATTTTTTGGCCTATCCAACTGGGTCAAATATGCCTCGCGGAGAAAATGGGTTCCTTGATTGAGCCATAATTTATAATTGAGGCAAAAGCTGTGACAGAAAATCGTAGTAGCCATACAAAAGAAGGTATTCATTGCTGAGATGTGCTGTTGCCTTTGGCTCTGTTAAGTTCAGCTGCTGTTGCTTGACATTGTGTGGTATGTACCTTGTTCAAGCGACGCAAACAAGTAGCTTCAGATCATGTTATGTTAATGAACGGAATTCTGGTTGCCTGCTTTTCTTCTGTGACCCTTAAAGCTGTATGTAAATTTTTAACTACTCAAAGGCAAGGCTGAATACGGTTTCTGGATTGAGAAGCAAACTGTGTTTCTAATTTTTGGACTCTGCATTGACTGTTGCACATAAAGTAAACATTGACTGTTTCTAATTTCTGGATTGAGAAGCAAACTGGGTTTCTAATTTTTAACTACTCAAAGGCAAGGCCGAGTACGGTTTCTGGACTCTGCATTTTCTAATTTTTTTTTTAATCTTTCTGCACTCTGCCATATTTGTTGAAAGTAAACATTTGCAAATGCTGTTATCACTGAGTAGCTAGGTTTGTTGGTTCTATTCATTTATGAACTGTTCTTTGTTTCCGTATGCTGCAATTAACTCTTCTTTAGCATTTTGCTGAAGCTTGCATCAGGATATCTAGATAAAAGGAATAAGTACACCTTGGCACTTGTTTTGACTTTCTGACTGAAGCACACTAAAATTGTGATGCAGGTTTGAATTTAGATTTTATAATTTTCTTATGTGTATATAATGTGCCTTGTCAATTCTCGTACAATTAGTAATACTAAAGATAAGCTATTGACTACTTGACTAGGAAGCTTTCTAATCTATAGCTAGCTTAATAGACATAAAAACACAAAAAGTTGATTGGTTTAGCATTTTGTCGGTGGCTTGCATATGTTAATGTTGGAAACTAGTGCACCTTAGGTAATATAGGGAAAAGCCACTTGAAGGTTGGTTTAGAACCTAGTTCAGCTAAAATACTGGATAAATGCTATGGTTCATGCATTTCATGTATTTGAAGGTTGGTTGTTTCATTTTGTTGTAAATGGTTAGACGTTGGACCTTATTTCATTCCGTCAATATGGGTGTTGGCAATAAATGATTTTCACCTTGCTGTTCTCCAGCAGTTAAGCTGTCCTGATAGAGATCACTATCTACCCGAACAACACTTCACTTTTGAACACTAGTGAAATTTTTGTTAGGTTCAACCAAGTGCTTGTTCCTTATCCGGGTGGGGTTCATATAGTATGCACTTTTTCATCTTGTTATTCCCAACTTGCTCTTATCTGGTGAGTGTGGAGTCGTATCCATCTATTTGTTTTCCAGCAAACAAGAAGTGTCCGGTGCCCAGAGTATCATCATGTCAGTTTAATCTCATTCCAATTTTTCCTTGATATCTTGTCCAGGTCTTAGTGGTTGCTGCTTCTTTGAGCCCATGTTTCTATATTCTGGTATTTCCCATTATCAAGCTTTATGTTGCTTAGTTCTCAATGGTAAAATCTTTTTTTTTCCCCACTTTTATCTGGTCAAGCAATAATTCCCAGAAGCATGCTGTGGTGTTGAAAATGCGAAGGGAAACTGATAATTTAGTCGTGAACAGAATTCGGTTGTCTGGATCAGAAACTTATGGATAGATGATGGTGTTTGCTCTTTGCAGTGCTGATGTTGATATCTTGTGCAGAATTGATAGTCCCTGCTCCAATCATCAAGACAAATAATCTAACCATATAATTTTGGTGTTCTTGCAGATGAAGAAAGAACATTAAGGAAAAAAGGGGAACCGGCAGATTCCTGTAATGTTGTTGCATTCGGAACCAAATCATAGAACTATGAGTTCGGTTTCAATTTAGTGAAAACTTTTTTTGTAATCCGCTTGTCCGAAATATTCAGCTGTAGTAAATCATTTATGTACTTGCATCTCCTGTGCACACAATTTGAACGTTGATTGATGAGAGCTGATTGTAATGTTAGGTTTCTCATTTAGGGATTGAAGATACTTCTGCAAGATTTCCATTGAATCAGATACTTAGCTGTTTAACATCTATGAAGCGGGCACGTCTACGTTATTTGGTCTCTAATGTTTGCATAATCGTACAAGTGAAATTGGTAGCAAATTATTGCAAATTTGAAGAGGTTGGCAAAATTTTCTCCATAATTTTGAATCATAATTCATCGAAACATTCGTTTTTCCTTTGGCATGTTTGAAAAAAATGAGTGATTTTACGTGATCCAACCTTATAAAAGTTAAGACACGGTCTTACTACGGAACATCTTCAGATACCTTCTTTAAAATGGCCTGGGAACACAACAACACCGTTTTAAATATAGATTAGTTGGTCAGCAAATGTTATTGTTCAGATAATTTGAAAAAAAAAAAGAATTTTAATGTCGTTATCACGGAAATACCTGAAGAGCCAAATAAAAAATAGATATAAAGCCGTTCTCATCGATTCTTCCTATGCTGCTACAGCTGTGGTTTCCTTTCTGTCTGTGTCCTTGTGTGCGAAACCATCAAAGCTCTAGGCTGCACCAAACTAATCGAAAATACAAAGTAAACGAATATTTGTTGGCACAACATCAACAACTCTCCTCTTACAATCTTAGACAACACCACGATCACTTCATTTCAACCGTAAAATTCCCTTTTGGCCATGTCCTGAAGATGGCTCGGCTCCTGCTCGAAGGTACGCAAAATATCCTCGAATCTCAGATGATCGATCATCTTTTCACTCTGACCCCTGGTTTGAGTTTTAACAGTACAACTTTGTGTTCAACTGTTTAAGTTGTATCATGTAAACATAACGAGCACGCGGAGTGAGTGAGTGCTGGCTCAACGGTTAAGAGATGGAGGTGGCATTGGAAAATCCGACCTGATTTTGTTACTGTGTGTAGGTGCAGTTTCGTCTCCCCAAGTTGCAACAATCAAGAGCTCCCCGAACTCGACGATTGGCTCGGGACTGGTGTTTGTCATCGGAGGGTTGGTGGTGGTGGTGATTCTTGTCATCGTTGTCGTTGTGGTATGGAAGTTGGTTAAACCAGCAGAGTTGTTAAAGCTGTACAAACGAAGTAAAAGCAAACCAGGTGAGAGAGCAACTTCTCATTAACGTTTTGAAGTGGATGATTGATTTCATAAATTCGATGAATAAGATTTCAACACGAAGGAATTACATTATTCACTGCATCTATCTTAGATTTTATTGAATTTTTATTAGTTCAAACATGACGGCTAGTGATAAAAGAGATCTTACGACATGGTCCAAGCACAAAAAAAGAGAGTAAAGAAATAACTTTTTGTCCTCACTAAAATTATATTCTTCCCCAATATAATTCCACCAAAATTACATGACTGTCTTGATAATTATAAGGGTTTAGAAGAACTAAAGGGTTTGGGAGCCACTTATAGAAATCCTTGTTTCAAAAATAGGAGAACGAGTTACTTGCATGTCATTTGATGGTTAAAGATGAATTGAAAGTTGATAACAATAAAATTGGTCAGTGATCTACATTTATGTGTGTGCTTGTTGTGTCAAATTATAAAATTATTTAAAAATTCTAATTGGGCTCGAGTTTTACATGAAAAGTTTTGAAATTTGTAATTGGAGGTGATAGTTCCACTTTTATGTAGCGTCGGCGAATTTCTGGAGTGGAAATCTACGGATTGTGAGCTATTTTGACTTTAAAACACTGAAGAAGGCAACCAGGAACTTCCATTCCAGTAATCTTCTTGGAAGAGGTGGATTCGGCCCAGTGTATCGAGTAATGATCCTCTTGAATTACTCATTTTGTGTCTGTCATTTTCTTGATCATAATTAATATGCAGATTAAATTATATCTTAGTTTTGACTTTATTAACATCTCACGAGACTAAAGATCTTGTGAGGACATAAACAATGAAATTGTTTCGTTATAAATATTATGTTAAAATATTTATACCCAATGTAATAGGTTAGCAAATTTCCAATAAAAACCATTACTTTCAATCAATGTTGTACAACTCAACTGTTCCTTAAATAATTTGTGGAGCAAATATGTCATTTTTCAATTATTAAAAAATTGTTATAGAAAAATAAAAATATTAGTGGGTGCAAATTGATTTTTGTGTAGGACCAACTTGGAAATTTGTAAAATGAAAATTCTAAAATTAATGAGAACAGCCTTAAAATACTTGTCTCAAACGACACAAAGATGTAACAATAAAATAATAAGAACAATTGTCCTACTAACTCTCATGTGACTTTGCAAATAGAATAAATATACTTGAAAAAACCAACCCATTTATCGGGCTAATCCATATTCGATCCTAGAATGGCCACGTATGATACATTTTCAAAGGTGTGAATTCTACTTGTTGATGACTTGAAAACAGGGTAAATTGCCGGATGGTAGAATGGTGGCCGTAAAGAAGCTGTCGTTGGACAAATCTCATCAGGGAGAGAAGGAGTTCCTGTCGGAGGTGAAGATGATCACAAGCATTCAGCACAAGAACTTGGTTAGGCTTCTTGGTTGCTGCTCTGAGGGTCCCCAACGTCTCCTTGTCTACGAGTACTTGAAGAACAAGAGCTTGGACCTCATAGTATATGGTAACAACCGTACATTTTTCCTCTCATATGGAAACATTCTATCGGTTTCGGATACATGGTGACATCCAAAACCTTAGATTGACATGTTTAGATAATAAAAAAATAAGCACAATATATAGGATTTAGTATGATCACTATGCAAGTATGACTTAATTCAAGGTATTATAGGTTTCACATTCAGTTTCTATCTCTTAAATTCCATCATTTTTTAGAGTCAAATATTCATATTTTCTTATGGTTATTCGGTTTAGTCTAGTTTGGATTAGTCCATTTAATTTAACAGAATGGTTTATTATTTTTTGACAAAATTTTTCACTATTCTGACCTTTTGGATTATACATTTTATCAACTACATTAATTTTGGCTAATTAACTCTTAAACAATCAAAATTTTATTAAATTCGCAATTTCTGTACAACATAAACAATTGATGTAAATTTGCTTTCACAAAAATTCACGACCTAGAGAAGAGTTACTGGGCACAACTGCATTATCTTTGTAAGCATCGGTCATATATGTCGTTTGTGGATGTATGACAAGCTATTAAATTTTGATTTATATGATATAAGGTATGGAACAAAATAAATATTACATATGAAAATTCTCTACTGTAGGAAACAGCGAGAAATTCCTTGATTGGGACACAAGGTTCCAAATAATCCTGGGTGTGGCTCGAGGCCTGCAGTATCTACACGAGGATTCCCATCAAAGAATCGTCCATAGAGACATCAAAGCCAGTAATATCCTTCTGGACGACAAGTACCATCCCAGAATTGGAGATTTTGGTTTGGCCAGGTTCTTCCCCGAGGACGAAGCCTACCTTAGCACCACATTCGCTGGAACCCTGTAAGCATCTAATCCTCGTGGAAACATGTCGGAGTTACCACATCACTATTCTTTTTCGGGTTTTGTTATATGTGATTAAACCATTATTTGACGAGGTGATCAGAGGTTACACTGCTCCGGAGTACGCGATCCGGGGCGAGTTGACAGAGAAGGCGGACATCTATAGCTTCGGAGTGCTCGTGCTCGAAATCATCAGTTGCCGAAGGAACACCAATCTCAATTTACCTACGGAAATGCAGTACCTTCCGGAATACGTAAGCCTTTTCCTTTCTCTTAGCGGGAAAGATATGTCCTTAGCTCGTAAGATCTGTGACCGTTCTCTTCCATTTTTCGGTATTCGTAGGCTTGGAAGCTACACGAAAAGTCGAGCACGCTTGAACTCGTGGATACGAGGTTGCTGTCGCAGAATGTCAAGAAGGAGGACGTGTTGCTGGTGATCCATGTGGCAATGCTGTGCCTTCAGCCTCACGCAAACCTCAGGCCTCCGATGTCCGAGATCGTAGCGATGCTCACTTGCAAGCTCGAAGTTGGAGCACCTATTGTCCCTGTGAAGCCTACATTTTTGGACAGGAGGCGAAGAAGAGACGAGGAGCTGTCTTGGGACTCCATTTCCGAAGCTTTTCCATCTCCGTTTCGGAGCGAGTCGGCCTCGACAAAATAACCGAGGACGTTTGATTGTGCGATCTCGGTGGTCGGATTATGTAGAAATTTTGTGTTGTGATCGACCCTTTACTTTGTCAAAATTGAGGTGATACACATGTTATATAATAGTCTAACATTGTTCTGGATTGGCAATAGTGGTTTGTAATAATTTTAAAAAGTCTAATATTATAATGGATTGGCAATAATGGTCTGCGTTTGCAAAAAGGTGCAGTTCGAACCGAGTCGTAAATGGTTCAAAGAAACACTCCCATATCAACTCGAGTCCCGAAAATCGATAGCCCGCAGTTATTAGGATACAGAAGTGGAAACTGTGGACCAGCGAAGTTGATCAATACCCTGTCTTAAAAAAGAGCAGCAATTCAGGAAAATCAACCAACATAAAAATGTGAAATATTGTTATACGTTACTTGTATTCCTGAAAGCCACGAAACGTGACCGTGCGAAAAGGACCGTAAAACGGCGAGCTTATTATTGTATCCACGACACTTGACCGTGCGAAAAAGACTGTATAATGGCGAAATTGAAAGCCTAAAAGTCTGGTAAGAAGTTCAAGCTGATGAAGAGACAGGGGCATGCATGGGATTTTGGATGACAAAGGCCATGCACTGGACCTGCTTCTTGTTGTCGAAAGCAAAGCAGCGAATATAAGCATTCGGGTACGCTTTCTTGCATTCGTGGATCTCTCAGAGGACTTGAGACGCATCGTTGCACCCGAACATTGGGAGCTTCCACAATGTCCAGTACCTACCGTTGTAATAGCCAAGCATCCGGCTGATTGACTCGTTTCGAGATCGAACATCTAGCCACAAATCCATTGCTATCAGTTCACCAGAAATCACACGGAATTGGAATCATCAATCTGCTGCAAGTATTGCACGTGTGGAGTCGAATTGAGACAGATCCGAATGCATCAAACAAATGGGGAGAAATGTAATACCTCGTCAAACTCAAGGTGGAGGATCCATTTCTTCTTGAGCATATACTCGATCTCCTTTGCAATGGAGTCATCAGAGAGTGATGGCAGGTAGGACAGAGCCTCGAACTTCTTGTTGTTCATTGGGCTCCACGTCTGAGAATTTCGGATGAACGGTAAAAGAATTAGAACAACCGTTTCTAAATAGGATCCGACAATAATTGTGACTCGGACATTAAAAAAAACAATAATATGGCATGCGAGGCAATTCAGGGATTAGTTGACTTGGAGATAGCTAGTAGCTTCACCAAAAATAAATATTGACGCAATTCCATATATAATGAATCTAGAAATTAAATACTTCTCAATTCAGGTAAAATAAAACCCAGGTGACGGATATCTATAACAATGAATACGATATTCAAACAAAAAAGTTGCACAAATCTCTTAACAAATATTTAGCACCAGTGTCTCACGTGTTAAACTCTATAACTCTTCCAACAAGAGATATATGTACGCAGAAGCTAAGAAACTAAAAGTTTGGTTTTCGAAGTGACCATCGTAGGTCATTAAAAGCTGTTACGTTACCTTCATGCAGCAAATCTTGAAACTTCCTCTTGGAAAAGCTCTGTGGCTCCATGCAAGAGAACCCTTTGTAGGGCACACCGACATGGTCGATGAGTTGTCTCTCAGACCACCGTAGCCGGCGACCGGTGCACCACCAAGATCATCATCCAAACGAACCAGAAAGGATTGGTGGAATGCAGCAGGACAAAAGCAACACTAAAAAAAAGGCTCGAGTTTGAACCACACTTGAACTCAATTCGACTAGAAAGACGCAGCTTTTGACAAAAATCACTTCAGCCCATTTCCGTATAACACTTTCAATCAACGTCTCCCAAACAATGAAGAGACATCCCACGCAGGCACAAAGAAACCAATCCTACACCTCAGAAATTCGTAGAAACTACTAATTACCTAACCAACTAATTCACCAACAGCTCAAAAACATGTAACAACATGGAAATGATCCTAAATTTAACAGACAAATCAAGTTTTATTCAGAATTAGCATCAGAAACAACAACAACAAAAATGACACCAATAACATGAACACCACACTATTTTTCCTCCAAGTACAACCCTAATTAAACAAACGACCAAAAATCTTAGAAAAAAGTCAGACTAAACAGTAAAAAAAGAATCCCACTTCCGGAAGATGGATCCATGGTCGAAGATACACTATTATCCAAGTCAACGGAGCTGCATTAAACCCAGAAACAAAATAGAGAAATGTGTACTGTTCTTCATTGGGTAACAAGAGAATCAAAACCAATGAGCTGGCAGGATAATGCTTTTTTTTTTCTTTCTTTCTGATGGTAATAGGATTAACAAGTAAGAACCCGTCGGCCTTGTTCTAATCACACCAGAAAGAGTCTACACCAATCGAGGGAAAGGAGAAGCGACGCAAAAAGCGGCTGCCACGTGACCTCCTTTTTTCTTTGTTATATCTGTCGTTTATAGTAACCTAAATTCCTTTGATTACTCGAATAACGGATTTTTTTTTAATTGGTGTTACTGTTCATGCAAAATTATCAATTTGGTATCTCATAACCAAAATTATGAAAATGGTGTCCACGTTGGACTGTTTTGATAAAATCCCGTGTATCAAACCAGTACACGGGATTTTGTCCCGTGCATACCAATACACGAGATTCCATACCGTATGTAGTACACGGGCTAAAATCCTGTGTATTGGTTTAAACGGGATAAAATCTCGTGTACCGAACCAATACACGGGATTTTAGCCCGTGTACCGGTTATCCAGGTCTCCGACAGAAATCTGGAATTCACGGTCAAATTCAATTACGAGATTTTCTATCCACCAATAAACGAGATAAAATTCCGTGTATTGGTCAAAACTTGACTATAACAATGTTGGCTCGGCAGAACGAAGCATTTACCAAAATTTTTGAAGATTTCACCCAAAAATCCGAAATTTCAGAGGCTTGAAGAGCGTTTTGTGCATGGATTCAAGCTTCAAGGAGGTAATTAATTACATTTAGCTTATGATGATATAGTTTGTTAATGAAGTTTTGAACCGTGGTTATTAATTTTGTGTTATTGTAGTTAATTATTGTTAACAGTGATTGTTGAAAGTTGATAATCGATTAAGAATAATTATTGTTAGTTTTTAATTTGTTGAACCGTTGTTATTAATTTTGTGAATTAGGTAAGATTAGTATAATTAATTATCGTTAATAGTGATTGTTGAAACTTGATATTAGATTAATAATGGTTGTTGTTAGTTTTGAATTGTTGAACTGTCATTATTAATTATCGATAATCTTGAACTTTGAAATTCGAAAATTGATTAAGAATGGTGGTTGTTTTTTAAAGTTAATTATACTTGTTGAATTAATTAGGGGTAGATTTTTATTTTGACTTGTTTAAACATATTTATAAATTTTTGTATGCAGATCTATCTAAAATGTCTCGGCAAACTGTTCGAATTAGAGTGTTGTACGATGGAGAAGTTAAGGAAAATAGGCTTACTGGTTTTGAGTATGAAGGAGGTTGTGAAGCGAGGTTGAAGTTTCATGAAAATATGTTGACGTACGATCGGTTATGGGGGAAAGTGGTTGAAAAGATTTCTTTTGATGAGAATGAAGAACTAGATGATTTGCTATTTAGATGTCCCGTAGCTACAGGACAGTTCTGGCTAGTGATTATTGAGCATGACGGACATGTTGCCAAAATAGTTCAGACCATGGTCAATTTATATGGAGTAGACGCGAGTGAAATAACAATGGACATATTTGTGGAGAAGAGAACACATGAGGAATATGACCCAATTTCCATCCAAGAAAGCCAATTGGACGAAGAAGCTAACTTGGGCTTTGGCCCAAGTACTCCATATGCAACCAATAATTTGGACTTGGAATATGATGAAGAAGAAGAGGAGGCAGAAGAAGAACCAGACAAGGAAGAAGAGATCGACGAGAAAAGTGAAGAAGAGGGAGGAGGATTTTAGCTGGACTAGATAGAAGAATCACCTTGGTATACACAGCTTTCTGTTCCTGTACGTGATGCAAACGCAGACCTGACAGTATATGCTGATCAATGGGGTTATGAAGAGTATGCTAGCAGTTATTGTGGGCTTTTAAAGGAAAACAACATGTGGAAAACCAAAAATGAAACTATGCGGGATATAAAAGCTTATGCTATGGTAGAGGGTCGAGAGTACGTCGTAAAGGAATCTAGGCCAAGTACTTATAGCGTGGAATGTAAGAAAAAATCCAAGGATCAGTGCCAGTGGAAGATACATGTATCTAAGGATGGTAGAGATGAACTGTTTAGTCATTAGAAAATTGTGAAACATAACCACTCCCATACATGTGGTCGAATTTGAAATAACCCAGATCATGGACAACTATCATCAGAGTACATAGCACAGATGCTTATAACGAGAGTAGTAGACGAACCAAATATTTCTATCAAGTCCTTGAGGCATGAGTTGCATGGTCAATTGAGTTATATGCCTACGTATACAAAGACTTGGTGGGCAAGAGACAAGGCATTCAAGCTATTATGGGGAGGTTAGGAAGAATCTTACACTCTGCTATTGCAATGGTTTGCAGTATGTCAAACAAGTAACCCTGGAACTGTAGTTCAATGGGAATTTTACCGTGGACAACCAGGTGTAGACCATTACACTGAACCATTTCCACCTAGAGTAAAGATGTTTTGTCAAGTTTTCTGGACTTTCAAGCCTTGTATTGAAGCTTTCAAGCATTGCATGCCTGTTATGAAGATTGATGGCACATTCTTGACTGGAAAATACTGGCATACCTTGTTGATCGCTATTGCTATTGATGGTAATACTGCCATAGTTTTGATAGCATTTGCTATTGTTGAAGGAGAGAACATGGATAGTTGGCCATGGTTTATGGATAAAGTAAGGTTGCATGTTGCCAAAGATTGACGAGAAATATGTGTAATTTCTAATCGACACCAGGGTATAATAAAAGCAATGACAGATGCACATTGATGGGGACTAAGTATGGATGTTGTTCATCGATATTGTTTGAGACACATTGCTAGCAATCTCAACCAAAGGTTTAACAACCCTACAATGAAAAATGTGATGAAGATAGCAGGTATTAACAATTTTTTTTTAAAGACCTTTTATGGTTAAAGTTAGTTGATTATCCATTGATAGACCTCTTATGTATTGTCATGTGTGTAGGAATGCAAGCCTAACCGAAGAAGTTACATGATTATTTAGGTCAAGTTTACCAGGTTGATCAAGAGGTATATGACTGGATAATTGAGCAGGAACTAGTTAAATGGAGTTTAGCTCTTGATGGCGGACATCAATGGGAATAATATGAATCTGATGGGTCAAGAAGTTTTAAGCTGAATTTAATACAAGAAGTTTGGGCTCAATCCAATGTGTCCAAGACTAAGGACGTCCAAGAAGTCCATGTCAAAGCCCATGCACGTCATTGAAGCTAATTTGGAAGCTTAGGATGCACGCATTCTTCTGGAAGCATGCACAATGTGAAGATCTTCTATTTTGGAAGTGCATAAGCTTGTTTTGGACGTGCATTAACCTTTTGGGACGTGCATCAACCTACTTTGGATGTGCATCAAGCTATTTTGGAAGCATGGATTCATTCAGATTCTACTTAACTTATTTAGTAAAGCCAATTGTTTTGATTTGGAAATTATATTCCAGCAACTTTTGGCTTGTTTAGGATGTGCATCTACATATATTTACTAGATATTATATGTTTACTTTGATTCTTATTTAGATATGCCAGAATCTCCTTGTTTAGGAATTTAGATTTTGATCAGATTGCTTTGTTCCTTTTTAGGAGCTATTTTGATTAGAAATCTCTTTGTACTTTGAAGCCTATTTAAAGAGGCATTATTAATGAGAAGAGGAGAATAACTTTGATAGAACATTCGTGGCTTTGCCCCCTTGGTTCTTTGGAACTATTTGAACATGACAGAGTGATTACGTTCGTTCAACCCTTCACTTATCAAATGGTCCATCCATCCCCGTTTGTGGCGTGATTCGACCTTAGGCTAAGGTTCTCGCATTCCCATTGCTTTGGGTTGAGGTAATTGATACCAAGGTTCTTAGCAAGGTGCAATTCATGGGTTGAAGTCTTCCTCACCTTTTGACTTATCAAGCAGATTTCTATCACCATTTATGGCGTCTGCATTCAAGATCAAGGTTCTCATTTTCACTATTGCTACGGGTCGAGGTTAACCAACACCAAGGTTCGGTGCAAAGGAGCAAGATGTGAGTTGTGATAAACTCCATCATAAAGTAGATGGTCCGAGATTGATTGAGTTTCCTCACGGGATTTATATCATTTGGTATCAGAGCTTTGGCTCTACTTTAGGCCTATCTATCCTTTACTTTACGTTTTTTTTCATTAGTTTGTTTCTTTTGTATTCTGAGTTGGAGAAAAAAAAATTTGAAAAAAAATCAAAAAAAAAGAAAAGGAAGAAGAGACAGCCTAGAAAAGAAGAAAAGGAGGCTAAAAAAAAAGTTCGAAAAAAGGGTTGTGCGAAAAGTATTGGAGATGATGTCATGTTATTTATGCTCTAAGTATTTATTCTGTTGGAGTGCAAGATGTCAAGTGGAGCCACGACATTCAAAGATTAAACCTTGTTCCAGCAATATTATTCATTTGAGGATGCATGGAGTATGCAAGGACTTGAGGACAAATCCCTTTCAAGAGGAGCGGAATGATATGAATCTGATGGGTCAAGAAGTTTCAAGCTGAATTTAATGCAAGAAGTTTGAGTTCAATCCAATGTGTCCAAGACCAAGGACGTCCAAGAAGTCCATGTCAAAGCCCATGCACGTCATTGAAGCTAATTTGGAAGCTTAGGATGCACGCATTCTTCTGGAAGCATGCACAATATGAAGATCTTCTATTTTGGAAGTGCATAAGCTTGTTTTGGATGTGCATCAACCTACTTTGGATGTGCATCAACCTATTTTGGAAGCATGGATTCATTCAGATTCTACTTAACCTATTTAAGCTAATTATTTTGATTATGAAATTATATTCCAGCAATCTTAGGCTTATTTAGGATGTGCATCTACTTATATTTACTAGATATTATATGTTTAGTTTGATTCTTATTTAGTTAGGCCAGAATCTTCTTGTTTAGGAATTTAGATTTTGGTCAGATTGCTTTGTTCCTTTTTAGGAGCTATTTTGATTAGGAATCTCTTTGTACTTTGAAGCCTATTTAAAGAGGTATTATTAATAAAAAGAGGAGAAGAACTTTGATAAAAAAATTCGTGGCTTTGCCCCCTTGGTTCTTTGGAACTGTTTGAACATGGCGGAGTGATTCCGTTTGTTCAACCCTTTACTTATCAAACAGTCCATCCATCCCCATTTGTGGCATGATTTGACCTTAGGCTAAGGTTCTCGTATTTCCATTGCTTCGGATTGAGGTAATTGATACCAAAGTTCTTAGCAAGGTGTAATTCATGGGTTGAAGTCTTCCTCACCTTTTGACTTATCAAGCGGATTTCCATCACTGTAATTGGCATCTCCATTCAAGATCAAGGTTCTCGTTTTCACTATTGCTATGGGTCAAGGTTAACCAACGCCAAGGTTTAGTGTAAAGGAGCAGGACATGGGTTGCAATAAACTTTATCCTAAAGTAGACGGTCCGAGATTGATTGAGTTTCCTCATAGGATTCATATCAGATGAGGTCACATGATGACAAATATCGACAAGTGTGTCAACAAAGTGTTCAAAAGAGCACAGTGACTTCCGATGATCGCAGTGGTTGCTGAGATTTATGCACAACTCACTGATTATTTCCACAAGTGAGCAACACAGTGTATTGAAGAGTGTGTTCCTGGCGAGATAATATTGTCAAGTAAGATCCGTGCCAGGTTGGAAAAAGGGGAGAAGAAAGCTGAAAGGCATACCGTCTCGATATCTAATCATCAAACATATGCTTTTTCTGTATCGACTGGACCATCACGCCGCACGAGATAAGATAGGAAAGTACATCGGGTGCATTTGGATAGATGCATATGTCAATGTGGCAAATTCTAAGCATTTCACTATCCGTGTTCACATGCAATGGCTTGTTGTATCAAGATGGGCATCAACGACTATAGAATATACGTCGATCGTTACTACCGCCTGGAGAACACACAGTTGTGTTATCAGCATCTATTTATCCCTCTGGGAAATCTTGCATACTGAGTACCACCAGAAGATCAGACAGTTGTGAAGTTTATTCCCGATGAACGAACTATCTAGGGTAGAGGTCGATCAAAGTACCGAATACAGAATGAGATGGATGTAGCTCCTTAGTGCATCGAATGTTCTGCATATGGTAGTAGGGATCATGTAAAAGCCAATTGTACAGACATTGTTACAGTTGCACAATTTAGAGCGGCCAAAGCAGCAAGAGCAGCTTCAAGGGCCACAGCAAAAGTCGCAGCTAGGGCAGCTGCTAGAGCAGTAGACAGACCTAGTACTAGTACACGATGTGGCTAGTGTGTGTTCTTGTATGTTTGTGATGTAGCATTGTGTTTGTTAACGCGACTAGGTCTGTACCCTCGATCTTTGTTTATTTTGTTTTGGTCGGTTTTTGAGTGAACTCTGATTTGTATGATTCTAAGTCGAGTATGTCTATAATACTTATTGGTTTGGTTTGTGTGAACTCTGATTTGTAATGAGTCTAAGTCCAATTTATATGATTTTAGTTTTGGAATTTATTGGTTTATCTGATAGGATCATGGAAGGATTTTCGTCCGTACTAGAAGAAAATCTTTGTTGATGTTAACGCGGTCGTTTGATGTTGCCTATTTTTCTTTTAATTATTTAGACATGAGCAGGCATGGGAAGAGTCACGTCAGATCTGATGGTGAGGATCCCGACGAATACGAGTACCATTCACCACCGCCTATCATCCACTTACCAAGCAAAGACATGCAGGAATTATATGACTCAATGTTTGATAGTATCTTTAGATGTCTTACAAGGCCACCCCCAGGTTACGTTGACCCAGTACAAAAGGCCTAGGCTGAGAAGGCTAAGGCTAAGGCTGAGAAAGAGGCAAAAACGAAGAAGAAGGCGCTCCAAGAATTATTTGGCGAGGCTGATGCATGGACGCGTGCCAAAACCTATCTTCGTAATGAAAGTATTTATTCATAGCTAATTCACAATAAGTAATATATAAATTAATATGCATATATTTTCGTATACAGGTTTGACCATACATCCCAAAATCCCACTGCTTTCATGTACCTGATGAATGCAGCGTTCTCCATAGGCTTCTGCTTCTAGGTACGACGATAGACCTTGAGTGAGGCCTCCTTATCAAAAACATCAGTGCCACCTGGAATTTCCGCATTCCATATGGCCTGTGACCGATGCATCTCTTGGTGCTTCAAAAGGCTCTGATCAGTAGGACCTCCATCACCGAGTATGTCTCCGTGCTGCTGTGATGCCATACCTGAATAATATATCCAAAAACAAACATAATTAAAACACATAACACATAAAAACTAATAAACTACAAAATACACAACATATATATTACATAACCTAAAGCTAAATTTGATATTGAAAACTAATAACCATACATATTGAAACTATGCTATAATTAATATTACAAAATTACATGCAAATTCAATAAAAAAATTAATTTCACATAAAAATTGCAAATTTAAGTTCAATAATCCACATTCAATCAACATATGAAATCCACATGTTCACAAATTCAAGCTCAATAACTCAAATCCACATTCAATCAACATATGAAATCCACACGTTCACAATTCAATTTCACATTCAATAATTAAATCAAATTCACATTTTCAACAAATTCAATTTCACATTCAATAATTAAATCAAATTCACATTTTCAATAAATCAAATTCACATTCAATAATTAATT
>SOPF01026789.1:77255-88945 GCA_012979155.1 Hypericum perforatum
TCAAATTCACATTTTCAATAAATCAAATTCACATTCAATAATTAATTCAAATTCACATTTTCAATAAATCAAATTCACATTCAATAATTAATTCAAATTCACATTTTTAATAAATCAAATTGACATTCAATAATTAATTCATATTCACATTTTCAATAAATCAAATTCATATTTCAATACATCACATTTTCAATAAATCAAATTCACATTTCAATACATCACATTTCAATACATCACATTTCAATACATGACATTTCAATATATCACATTTTCACAATTCACAATTCACAATCACAAATCAATAATTCAATTCCAATTCAATTACAGTTCACATTTACATGCACATTCCAATTCACAAAATAATTCTAAACCCAACCCTAAACACAAAATTCCAATTCAACAATGAACTAACCGGGGAGGAGGAGGCGGCTCGCGATGGCTGGAGGCTGGGCGCAGTAGAGGAGGAGGCGCGGCGGAGGGTGGAGGAGGCGCGGAGGACGGAGGAGGGGCGGTGGAGGGTTGGGGTTTTCGGATTTTCGGAATTGGTTTCGCGTGACAGGGATTTTATCCCGTGTCGGGCTTTAAAAAGTCTTCAAACTGCTACACGGGCTACAATCCCGTGTATTGGTTCGGTACACGGGATTTTATCCTGTTTAAACAAATACACGGGATTTTAGCCCGTGTACTGAATACGGTATGGAATCCCGTGTATTGGTATACACGGGACAAAATCTCGTGTACTGGTTCAGTACACGGAATTTTATCAAAACAGTCCAACGTGGACACCATTTTCATAATTTTGGTTATGGGGTACCAAATTGATAATTTTGCATGAATAGTAACACCAATTAAAAAAAATTCCTGAGAGTTGATATTATAACTTATAATTGATAGCACGGCAGCGGGTGGTAGTCAATCCAGTAACACGTGAAAAACAATATGATATCGATTATTATCTTAATCACTAAACATTAATGAAAAATTTTCAAATTAAATTTTATGGATGTAAATATTATTAAAAGAGAACAAGTGAAATAAGACTCGACGAAAGATTGGATTGAGAGTTGGGCCTTAATGAGAGATCCTACAAGTACATGATTCAATCTCTTACATCATTTAATATTAATCTCGTCTATCGATGTTGATGATCAAACATGCATCATATTTCTGACGTTAGTAATAATAAAGATTTTTTTGTCTTTTTATCTTTCTCGTTCCTCGTCACTTTTGAGTGATTTGGTACATCACTTTTCAAATTCTTTACATTTCTCTTCTTCCTTCTCTTCTCTTCTCTTCCATTTTTTATTTCTCATTCATTCTTTTTCTTTTTTAACTCAAATAAAATCAACCCCCATGAAGAGCAAAGCCAAATAAATATAATGTTGTTCTAAAGCTCTAGGGTTGACGACATCTTTTAGGACTTGAGTAATATTTTGCGTCAGATATTTCAATATTACAAATGAGAAAGAATCTGAGTAGTAAAAATAATTGTAATCAACTTAAGAAAATTTTGAATTTAATTCTTAAGAATATAAAAAGTTGATTGAAAAAAATTCAGGTTAAAATAGTAAAAACGTGGAGTAGAAGAAAAACTCAAGGCGGGAAGAAATTCTCCAACTTCTCTCTAACATTAACGCATTCTTTCTTCTCATGAAATCCTCTCGACGGGAAGGTCAGTAAAGGCGGTTTAACAATTGAAGATAGAATATGTTAGAAGGTTGGATTTGCATTACGTAAGTTAAAGCTTCTTATTCTTTCATTTGGCAATTTGTTACTTCCTCCGGGATACCTAATGCGGCAAGGGCATCAGTGGGAACTCAAAGAAGTTGTGTTTCTTCTGCTTTACCTTGGTACTTTCGTATTTATCTCAAATACCTAATGTGGCAAGGGCATCAGTACTGTAGCTTTATTTTTTTCTTTTTGACTTATATTACATATCATTTGAATAATTCGAAATTAATACCTTGAACAACGTTCGATGTCGCACTTCGCACGTTCTCCCCCATCGAGGTGTCTGTTGGCTGTAGCTCTACTAATAGAATAGGATTAATAGTCCTATTCACGATTAGGAGTGTTGTTCCTTCTGACGTTAGTGGTCAGATATTGTTGGAAGTTAGAGAGGTTCAATATGGTTACAAGGATTGGATGAATCGAATCATTGAAGACCTAGACGTATGCGAAGATCCAATTCCTCATAATGGTCCATTCATAGATTTGCTGCAGCTGATTTCTGCACAAATCTTGAGCGTGATTATTCTTACCATATGAAGGAATTGGATCAGTGGTTCATAATCCTTGCCATATTGACATCCCATTCGTACAAGGAATTAGCCGTTATGTGCATCAATGAAGAAGATACGAGATCACCAACTTGGCTATTCGGTTCACTGTGTACATTTGTAATTACTTTAGTTAGGTGCTTAGTTTCCTTACCTTTCTGCAATTAGCCGTTGATCTTTTCACCAAAAAAATTAGCCGTTGATCACTTGTCTATATATGTTGTAACATGTATCAGTTGAATATACAAGTCAATTATTCCCTATTTCATTCGATTACATGGTATCAGAGCGAGGTTACTAAGAAATCATGGTGGATCTCTCACCAAACCCGCAACAACCAAACCCAGAAAATTCTGTCAACTCAAACGCAACTACGCCATCACAAAACATCTCCAATGGAGTCAGAAGAATCAACACAGCTGACAATGATTGTAATATCAATCTGAAGCTCACTCCCGTCCAATTAAATGGACTCAATTACCTCTCCTGGGCAAGGGCGGCTTCGTACTCGCTGAATATTAAAGGGATGCTGGGATATGTCAACAGAAAACTTCCAGCTCCTGAAGCTACCAACACCGACTTCAAAATTTGGCAAGCCAACGACCAATTGGTAAGTACCTGGATTCACAACTCCCTGGACTCAAAAGTCTATGCTCTATTCTCATTCTCCAATAACTCTAAGCAACCATGGGAGGACTTAAAAGAGCTCTATGGACGACAAACAATCAGTATAGGGTGTTTGAGCTAAAGCAGAAATTATCGGAGGTGAAATAGGGAAATAGAACTATAACCGAGTATTTAGGAGAACTCAAAGGGCTTTGGGATGAATTGAGTATTTACAGACCTCCCACAACTGATTTAGTAACTTTACAAAAGCAAATTGAGCAGGATAAGATATTTCAAGTGTTTTCTGGCTTAAGAACAAAATTTGAATCTGCACAAAGCCAATTCCTTATGAGCCACGAGCTCCCATTCTTGGCCAGTATTTGCTTTAAATTGCAACAGGAGGAAACTCGGAAGAACACCTCATCTAGTGACAAGGAGAAATCATCAGTCGAAGAGACTAGTGCTTACTTCTCTAGTGGATCAAGAGGCGGCTTCCCCAACCGCAATACTACAAGAGGAAGAGGAAACTATCGCAATACCAGCAACTGCAACAATGTCATCTACGAACATTGTAAAAAATCAGGACACTCCAGGGACAAATGCTGGTTCTTGCACCCTCATCTTCGCCCCCAACGTGAGCAACTGACTGCGAACATGGCAAGCAATAAAGATCACCAAAACCAGCAGCAGCAAGGCCACTCCATCGAGATGATTGCTCAACAGCTACAACAAACTCAATTGCTGCTTCAGCAACTCAGCAAAGGAGCTACTAGTGGTATGACCACAAATGCACCATCCGAAGCAGATGGACACCAAAGGCCAGCAGCAAATTCCTCGCGGGCCTTTATTGGTATGTGTAATACTTTCGATTACCTTCAATCTGATCAAGCATGGATTATAGATTCAGGAGCCAATGATCACATGACAAATAATAGAACTTTGTTAACTCGAATACGGAATTGTGTGAATGAATCTGTGTCCATAGCTAATGGTAAGACTATTCCAATTCAGGGTAAAGGCATGCTTAAATTACTTGACACTGAAATCGAAGCTCTTTGCATTCCTGATTTTACTACAAATCTCCTCTCTATTAGCAAATTGACAGCTCAGTTAAATTGTAGAGTAATGTTCGATGCTAAACAGGTTATCTTTCAGGATTTGAGCTCACATAAAGTGAGGTAAGGGAAGACTAAAGAATGGCCTATACATCTTAGATCAGTCCCCTTCTGCCTTTGTCTGCAATTCGTCACCAAATAAAGAGTCGGCTCTTTGGCACAGTCGATTAGGGCACCCTTCTGATAGTGTTCTTGCTTTAATAAATCCAGGTTGTAATCATTTTTCAACCAATTGTGAGAGCTGCATCTTTGCAAAACAATGCAGACCTCCCTTTCAATCTTCTAGCACTCAATATGAAAAATCTTTTGATTTAATCCACTCGGATTTATGGACTTCTCCATGTCTTTTGTATGATGGTTTCAAATACTTTGTGAGTTTTATTGATCATGTTTCAAGAACAACCTGGATTTACCTTTTGAAATCGAAAGTTGATGTGTTCAAAGCATTTAAAGAATTTCAAAAACTGATCAAAAATCAGTTCAATTCTACCATCAAGATTTTACGAACGGATAACGGCATTGAGTACCTTAGAGATTTCACGGATTCCTTGAAAGAACAAGGGATAATCCATCAAACCACATGCACCTACATACCGCAACAAAATGGTGTTGCGGAAAGGAAAAATAGGCATATCCTTGAGGTAGCTAGAGCCATTTGTTTCAATGTAATGTTCCAAAAGTTTTTTGGTCAGATGCCGTATTAACCGCTTGCTTCCTAATCAATAGGATTCCGAGCAAAGTGTTGAAATCAAAATCTCCATTTGAAGTGCTTAGGAATCGTACTTGTGACTTATCATTCTTAAGAACTTTCGGTTGCACCTGCTATGTCTACTTCCTACACAAAAGAGGGACAAGCACGATAGAAAATCTATCAAATGTGTATTTCTTGGTTATTCTACAGTTACGAAGGGGTTCAAATGCTATGACCCAGTCTCAAGGAAGAAGCTCACATCAAGAGATGTACACTTCTGTGAAGATCAACCATACTTCTCCAACAAATTGACCGAAGCTGATCTGCAGGGGGAGAATCTCAATCAACAAGAACAACACATCGAGCAGAACCTACGACATACAGACCAAATTCAAAATCAATCGAGCAGAAACCTGACCAATTGCACTCCATCACTACCACAGGAGGACGAGGCCCAAGATAATCAGGAACCAATAACCACGGCCCAGATCAGCCTAGACCAAATCGAAGATCTCACAGAAGGTATGAGTACAAATTCGATTGGAAATCAGAACTCACCAGCTATAATTGATGTAGGATCAAATGAGGAAGAAGGAAGTTCCACTCAGACAATTACAAGACCAGGAGGATTAAGGAGATCCAGGAGAGAACATAAGCTTCCTGCCAGGTTCAAAGATTTTAAATCTTACAATGCAAAACTTAATCCAATTGAGAACTATGTCGCATACAAGTCTGTTTCAGCCAACTACCAATGTTTCTTGAACTCACTCGATACAAATCAAGAGCCCACTAGCTATGAAGAAGCTAAAAATAAGGCTGCATGGAAGAAGGCAATGGACAAAGAGCTATGCGCATTAGACAAGAATCGAACTTGGCAAATCGCAAAATTGCTCAGTGGTAAGAATGCAGTGGGATGTAAATGGATTTTTAAGAACAAATACAAAAGTGATGGCTCCCTAGAACGACATAAAGCAAGGTTAGTTGCTCGTGGATTTACTCAAATACATGGTCTAGACTATAACGAAACATTTGCACCTGTGGCGAAGATGAATACGATTAGAATTTTGTTATCTATTGCTGTTAACAACAAGTGGCAAGTGCACCAGATGGACGTTAAAAATGCATTTCTTCAGGGCGACCTTGAGGAGGAAATCTTCATGGATTTACCTCCTGGTCATCATCCGCTACAAGGATTAGGTATGGTTTGCAAACTCAACAAAGCAATCTATGGTTTAAAATAGTTTCCACGTGCTTGGTATCAAAAGTTGAGTAGTGAACTCATTAGCATTGGTTATAAGCGCTGCATAAATGATTATTCCACTTTTGTTAGACAGCACAATAACCATAAAACCATAGTCTTGATCTATGTGGACGATATTCTCATAACTAATGATGATGCACAAGAAATTCTGAACTTAAAAAATTCTCCGAAAGAGAGGTTCGACATCAAGGACCTTAGGAAGATTAAATATTTCTTGGGCATCGAATTTGCACAATCTAAAAAAGGGATGTTTTTGTGCCACACAAATATGTCTTGGATCATCTTAAAGAGACCAAGAACATTGATTGTAAGCCGGCATCAGTTCCTGTCGAATATGGAACTAAATTTTCTTTGATAGATGGAGAGCTCGAGCCTAATGTGGGATCATTCCAGCGTCTGGTTGGAAAATTGATCTACCTAACCATGAGCAGACCTGACATTGCATTTGCTGTAGGCCTCTTGAGTCAAGCAATGCATTATCCACATTCGAATCATGTGCAGATGGCAGAGAGGGTCCTTAAGTACCTCAAATCTTGCCCAGGTAAGAGTATTTGGTTAAGAAATAACAACCACTTAGAGATTTCAGCTTTTTGTGATGCAGATTACGCCGAAGACGAAAATGATAGGCGATCCACTTCTGGATTGTGCGCATTTGTTGGCGGAAATCTGGTCACTTGGCAAAACAAGAAGCAAACCGTGGTCTCCCTTTCAACAGCTGAGTCAGAATACTGAGCAATGCGAAATGCCATGAAGGAGTTAATGTGGATTAAACATATATTAGAGGAACTGGGTTATTCAAGCAACCAGCCATTGAAGCTCTACTGCGACAATCAGTTAGCAGTGCACATCGCGGCCAACCCTGTCTTCCATGAAAGAACCAAACATATCGAGGTGGACTGCCATTATGTTCGAGAGAAAGTTCAATCCAAAGAGATATGCACCCCGTACATCTGCAGCCAAAGACAATTGGCAGATATCTTCACAAAACCTCTTCAACCACGACAATTTCAATTTATCCTCGACAAGCTGGGAATGCTCGATCTCCATTCACCAGCTTGAGGGGGAGTGTTGGAAGTTAGAGAGGTTCAATATGGTAACAACGATTGGATGAATCGAATCATTGAAGACCTAGACGTATGCGAAGATCCAATTCCTCATAATGGTCCATTCATGGATTTGCTGCAGCTGATTTCTGCACAAATCTTGAGCGTGATTATTCTTACCATATGAAGGAATTGGATCAACCGTCTGGTGGTTCATAATCCTTGCCATATTGACATGCCATTCGTACAAGGAATTAGCCATTATATGCATCAATGAAGAAGATACGAGATCACCAACTTGGCTATACGGTTCACTGTGTACATTTGTAATTACCTTAGTTAGGTGCTTAGTTTCCTTACCTTTCTGCAATTAGCCGTTGATCACTTGTCTATATATGTTGTAACATGTATCAGTTGAATATACAAGTCAATTATTCCCTATTTCATTCGATTACAGATATCCACAAAGGCGATAATGTATTAATATTGGATCCAACGCAGCGACAAAACTTTTTTGGCATATTTTAATTTTAATAGACGAACATGATTATCTTCTAAAGTTTGATGGTTGTGAACTACATGTTCGCAAGTGTAAGCGTACAAAGGAAAGGGAGCAAAAGCAAACGGTTGTAAGTTCGCTGATCATGTTTTTTGAATAGCATATTAGACAAAGGACAAAACAGCAAACCGGCTGCAACACCTGTGGGCGAGGATGATCCTTCCTTGTTTTTGGTAGGTGATAAATCCTAGTGGAAAGATTGACAAAATGGAAGAATCTGAGGTCCCTTCGGGTCTAGGATAAAATCAGGGTCCGAATATAAACAAGAGAGAGATATAAATTTTTATATTTTAGTGGGACCATATTAATTAGTATTATTTAGTTTTGATCAAGAATCTCCAAACTTTTTACGTAATACATGGTATGAATAAATAAAATTGGCTGCTAAATATGGCATGAGTCTCAAAATTAGATCCGGAATTCATTAGCCGAAACATGTACACGTCTGGGTAAAGATATAATATTAGCACACAATCGCATTTACTAAACTTGATTCGATGCGTATCGTATGGGGTGAGGTTCGGACTGAAACCTACTCCTTCCGAATAAAAAGAAGCCATTACAGAATCTCTGTGCCTTTTCCATATTAACTTTACATCGGTCACTTTATTTAAGGAAATTGAATCTGTGCCTTTTTCAAGTAGCTCTAGACCAGCTTTTGTGCCGTGGACTCGAATTTCGATGATTCAATTGCTCTCACCAGCAAGCTTTGGCATGTGATCATGAATGTGACTTTTCTGCGTGTTTGCAATTTAGGGAACTTTTTATTTGCAACCTTAGCTATATTACGCGTCAGGGAAAAGTAATGTTTTCAGATTTGTCCACCCTTCTCCATCCCCTTCAAATTAATTAGGGATAAGTATACTTGAGTAATTAAATTATCAATTTTAAACCACATAACCTAATAATAAAAAATGTAAAAGAATGGTTCCAAATTTTCTGTCATCTCGGTCCCCATCTTTGTACGAGGATCCACGGTAATTTCCAATTTCCACTTGGGCGATTCCGCCTTTAAAGGCTTCGACCAAGCACGACGCGTTCAGTCAATCCAAATATAATATAACTTTACCATTTTCTTTTAACGTTGTAGTGCACCTATATATTTACTCTCTTCAATGTGTGTTAATAGACAACACATATTGCAACTCAAGTCCTTCCTTGTTCCTGAAAAAAATACAACATTTAACGCTGTCAACAATAATCACACAGCACTTCAGACATAAGATAAAAAAGATCAAAAAGTAACAAGGTAAAAAAATTGCCAATAAGCCAAACAGATCGAATAATGATTAGTCAGCATGCTCTCCATGAGGGCGGTGACCGTTGAGGGTCGAATATACCCCAAAAAGGCTTGCGGCCTTTCCAACCATCCGTGGCAATTTTCAAAAATTTTCATCAGACGAAGATTTGTCAAATATTATTTACAAGATGATTCTTGTGATCGAATTTGTATATTTCTGATAACTGAATTCAAATTTTTTTTATTTGAATTAGAATTCCTAGCCACTTGACAACTCTCATTGATAAATCAAACGGTTCTTAAGTTATATGCATATATATATATATATATATAGATACATATAATATATATCACATTCATATATGTGAATTTATTTACTTTCGCAATAAATGGTAATTTTTTTCATCATAGCCTCTAGATCCCAAAACAATTTGTAGAACAATATAATAAGAAATTACGATTCAAACACTACATTTTCTCCCTTTATGATTGAGAAAATTTCGATCATTAAATATGTCCCTTTGCCACCTTTGTAAGAATAACAGTTAGTATCTTTTGTCTTTCGTTTTGAAAGGTATCGCTTATCTTAAAATTTCTTATGGATGACATAAATATGTATATTTTGTTGGTCAAATCATACTGAAACTTATGCGTCGAAAGTATATTAAATATAATTAGATTTAAAATAAAGTATAAATATGAATTCTTGTTTCTTTGTTATGAGCACGCATTTGAGAACGTACCCAAATAATACAATACCTAGAATCCGTAAAAAATTAAACATACACAAAGAACGAAACAACAAAAAAAAAAAAGACAAAGTATTTGATCAACTTATTCGACCACAAGTCATGCTTTAGGAAGTCTAAAGACATGTATCTTATTCCTAAACAAGTCATATTAGCATGGAATATAGTTTCCTGATCAAATAGGAACTTGACTAGATAGTAAGCTAACTTCCGAATTAGCAAGATGCTTGCATCCCAAGGAATATCTCGTCCAAGATTGCTTGCTAAGGTTCTGGAAGTATGCCAATGAGGTGCACGGGCTTGCCAATGAGGTGCACGGGCTTGCCTTGGTCGTCCTTGGGCTTGCTTGTGTCATCTTGAGTTAAAAAGCCTTGAATAAATCCATTGAGTTCAGATTGAAGCTTCTTGGCTCTTGCTCTTGTGATCGGCCCAATTGGCACTTGTATTGCTCCATGCTCATTGTTGGATGGTCTCACATCATTCCCCTTCTCTTGAAAAGGATTTGCCCTCAAATCTTCACCTGCATCAAAAGGACTTAAATCAGCAACATTGAAAGATGCACTTACATTATACTCACCTGACAGGTCAAGTTTGTAAGCATTGTCATTAATGCGTTCAAGAACTTGAAAAGGACCATCTCCACGGGGCAGCAACTTAGAACGCCGTTGCAAGGGAAATCTTTCCTTGCGCATATGCAACCAAACCCAATCTCCCGGCTCAAATACAACTTTGTGTCGCCCCTTGTTGGCTTGCCTTGCATAATGCTGCGTTCTTTTCTCAATATTCAGACGTGCTTTCTCATGCAATTGCTTGACCTATTCTGCTTTCTTCTTGCCATCTAAATTAACATGCTCACTCAAGGGTAAAGGTGATAAATCCAATGGAGTTAAAGGATTAAAACCATAAACAAGTTCAAATAGGGAGAACTGAGTAGCAGAATGAATTGATCTATTATAAGCAAATTCAACATGTAGCAAACAATCTTCCCAAGTCTTAATATTATGCTTAACGAGTGCTCTTAAGAGTGTAGACAAAGTCCTATTAACAACCTCAGTTTGACCATCAGTTTGTGGATGACAAGTAGTAGAGAATAACAACTTAGTACCTAACTTGCACCACAAGGTCTTCCAAAAATAACTTAAGAACTTTAAATCCCTATCAGAAATGATTGTTCTAGGCATGCCATGCAACCTAACAACCTCTATAAAGAACAAATCAGCCACATTAGAAGCATCATCAGTTTTATGACATGGAATGAAATGTGCCATTTTAGAAAACCTATCTACCACCACAAAGATTGAATCTCTTCCACGTTTAGTTCGAGGCAGCCCTAACACAAAATCCATAGAGATATCAATCCAAGGCTCACTAGGTATAGGTAGAGGGGTGTACAAACCATGGGGTTTTACCTTTGACTTGGCTTGCTTGCAAGTAATGCATCGTCCACAAACTCTTTCAACATCTCTCTTCATGTGGCCAATAAAAGTGATCTTGTAGCATCGCCAAAGTCTTTGCAATTCCAAAGTGCCCCATCAATCCACCTCCATGTGCCTCCTAAATAAGCAACTCTCGCATAGAACAATTAGGCACACAAAGTTTGTTTGCATAAAATAGATAACCTTTATTCCGAAAGAACTTCCCACTTGCGCATTTTTCCGTGGCTCGGAATAGGTCACCAAAGTCAGCGTCTTCAACATACAACTCTTTAATATGTTCAAAACCAATCAGTTTAGCATCAAGAGTTGATATCAAGGCATACCTTCGCGATAGTGCATCAGCCACTACGTTTTCCTTACCTTTCTTGTAACGAATGACATAAGGAAAGGTTTTTATGAACTCCACCCATCGTGCATGCCTCTTATTCAGTTTTTGTTGCCCTTTCAAGTGCTTCAATGATTCATGATCAGTGTGAATCACGAACTCCTTGGGCCACAAGTAGTGTTGCCACGTCTCCAACGTCCGAATCAATGCATATAACTCCTTGTTGGATAGTTTAGGGTGGCGCCACTTAACTTCTCACTGAAGTAAGCAATTGGACGTCCCTTTTGCATGAGTACAGCTCCAATTCCTACACCGGATGCATCACATTCAACTTCAAACGTTTTAGAAAAATCAGGTAAAGCTAGTAAAGGGGCGTTAGTCAACTT